>NW_019014556.1:716681-734011 GCF_000150535.2 Carica papaya
TTTGCACAGTGCTTTGCAAAATGCAAGGTCACATTGGGTCGGATCTAGAACTTTCGAACATTGGCTTCCATTAGCTCTGGGAATTCCCACCAAAGCTGTCAATATTTATAACCAGAGAGTATATTAGTTATAAGTAACATAACTTAATTTTCATTAATCTCTGCATATTTTATGTAAAAAAAAAATATCACAGAACAAAAGACTAACTTACCAGAGAAGACAATGAGAAGAATCAAAATTTGGGTGACAGATTGCTTTGCCATTGAAGTTATTTGCTTTGTCAGTGTTATTATTGGGTTCTTCTTCACTATTTATAAAGTGAAATTTTGAGGGGGCCATTATTTATATATATATAGCTTTTTTTTTAATTTTTTTTAATATTTTAATCCTAAAAATATCTCAATATTGATTATTTATTGAGATTTCTGGCAAAAAAGAAATTTTTACTCGGAAATTATGCTGATATCTTGGTAAATACAAATATTTTATTAATATATACCATCAATATATTTATATAGTAAAGTATACTCTAATTGGTTCTCCAATCAATCTGTACAATGATCATCATTATTATTAATTAATTATTTAGTTTTCCATAAGTATCTCTGTTTGTTTTTTAATCTTGATTATATCAATAAATATGTAATTATGATTACCATAAATTTAAATTATTTCTAATTTTTCATTGATACTTCTGTTTCTTTTTTTTTTTTTTTTTAAAAAAAAAAACTCTTAATTAAATCTCATTAAAATTTAATTAAAACACAATTTGGTAATTAAGCGTGATTTTATAACAATAAAGTGCATTTCCATTAATTTCTTTTACAAAATTTTCATATATTTTTGCTATCTATTTTCAATATATATGATTTGATTTGATTCTATTACAAAATAATTAAAATATCACGATCAATTAATACTGAATTCGGCAATATATGGTCGATTTTTAATTTAAGATTTGAATTCATGCCTAGTAAGGTTAATTTGGGTGGTTCATATCCGAATCTCACTCAATTTATATACAATTTTTTAAATATATAAAATAATAGAAATAAATATATTATTTATGTATACGTTATAAAGCTAATAATAAATATTAACATGATAAAATTATTTAAATAATATATAAATAATTTAATTCATGTAGTTTAATTTTAAATATTTTATTTGGTAATAAATATTAATTTTAAATTACTATCTTTTAATTTGAAAAATAAAAATTACATATATTAAATATAAAATTTCTATTAATAAATTTAACATTGTATTTTTTACTTTAGAACTACAAATTTAATAAATTAAATAAAATATAAACTTTATTAGATATAGTGGTTAAAAACATTAATCTTCCCATGCAACATGAATTATATGCTTTTACTTGCAAAGATCGTATTTTAAACACATAAACAATATTAAATCAAATTCAATATATTTATAATAACTTATAAGTTAAGAAATTCATATGTATGTAAATAGGAATATAAATGTTGTAATTTATTTTAGTTATAATTTTATTATACATGTACGTTGTATCATTTCAATGTAAGTTCATTATATTTGACTCTGCAATATATATAGTTGTTAATATATTGAATGGGATTTACTGATTTTAATATATGTTCTACTCTGAAATTGTATTATTATTTAAATATCCATCAAATAGGAAGAAAAGAATCATGATATTCCAATTGATTCTAATTGAAAAGATAATTCATGCATGTCCAGAAAGCTACTGAGAATAATTCGAAGTTGCAGCAAGGAATGACCATTATTCAAGAAATGTATCTGGCTCTGGAACTTTTGCTATTTCCTTTTCTTCTTCTTCTTCTTCTTCTTCATCTGAAGCCTAAGGTTTCGAGATTTAATTTACTAAATGAATTGTGACAGGGCGTGTTTCAAGGAGGATTCTTGAAATTAATGAGGACTCCTCAGAAGAAGTCGTATCTTTCTTCTTCCATCTTCTCTTCTTCTTTTTGGCTTCTCTATCTTCTCCTACCTTTGTCTCTTCTCATTTTTCTTCTGTTCAAGCTTCCTCCTGACTTCTCTTCTTGGTCTTCCTTGTCTTCTTCATTGACCGGCAGATTTGACTTTTCCCCATCTAATCTTTCCTTTACTTCTTCTTCTTCTTCTTCTTCTTCTTCACTGGTACTACAGTTAGCTTCAAACAATGTCAATGCTTCTATCACCATTAATGGATCCTCTTCAGATGCTAATTCCTTCACATTACCGGCAAATCCAGCTCCGGCCATCTATGTCATATCAAACAACGCATCTACAAACACATCCGATACTTGTACACCAGAAATATTGAAAGAAGAAAAAATACCGCAGAATGGTGAAATAAATGTTGTGAAAGAGACGACAAGAGTTGGCAGATTGGAGAAGCTTGAATCTAGACTGAGTAGAGTCAGGTCTTCCATAAGAGAAGCTGCTCTTGTAAGAAACTTGACATCACTCCATGCAGACCCAGATTACGTTCCTTGGGGGTCCATATATAGGAATCCTAACTCTTTCCACAGGTATGTGTATAGTGATCATTATCACTAACCATATTCATTAATGATATCTCTTGAATATATATATAAATACGTTTCTGAATGAAACTATATACATATATGTATATATAGGAGTTACTTGGAGATGGAGAAGATGTTCAAGATATATGTATACGAAGAGGGAGAACCACCCATGTTCCACAATGGACCATGCAAGAGTATATATTCAACAGAAGGGAGGTTCATTAATGAAATGGAGAAGGGTAAATTTCATAGAACAAAAAACCCAGATGAGGCTCTCGTTTATTTCCTTCCCTTCAGCGTAGTAATGATGGTTCAGTACCTTTACGTCCCTGAATCCACTAACACTCATTCCATCGGCCGTGCCGTCGTGGACTACATCACTCTCATCGCTAATAGATATCCCTTTTGGAATCGCAGCCTTGGCGCCGATCATTTCATGCTTTCCTGCCATGATTGGGTCTCTGTCATCTTTTATTCTTTAAATATAAGTTGATTCATTCATCAATAGTTACATAGATAGAAATTATAATATTAAGCTAAATAGTAATCACCTAATTTAGGTAGCATGTAATTTATAGTTGACCGAATTTATTGTGTATTTTAATTTAATTTTATTAAAAATAAATGTTAGTGAAAAAGTTTAAGAGAAGATTAGTTTTGTTTATATTGTTTGTATGCTTTTATAAGACAATTATTTATTCCTAGTTTTATTTTTTATTTAAATGATATACCATTTATTGAGTACATTTTCTATACAATATATATTTTCATTTTATTCTTTTTAAGAAAATCAAAACATATCCCCACTTTATTTCAAAACTTTTCAGTTTTCTTCTCGTTCTAAACATATCCCCACTTTGATTCCATATCTTCATGCTTAATAGATCAAATCATTTCTTAATTATATATATATATATATGTATATGAATATGTACAGGGGCCACGAGCATCATCTTATGTTCCAAACTTGTTTAACAACTCCATCAGAGTCCTATGCAACGCCAACACCTCAGAAGGATTCAACCCAGCAAAAGACGCTTCGTTCCCGGAGATCAACCTCATAACAGGCGAGATCAACGGCCTTCTCGGCGGCGAGTCCCCTTCCCGGCGACCCATTCTCGCCTTCTTCGCCGGCCGTCTTCACGGCCACATTCGCCACCTTCTTCTCCAACAATGGAAAGACAAAGACGACGACGTTCAAGTCTACGATCATTTGCCAGAGGGAGAATCATACACATCCAAGTTAAAGAAGAGCAAGTTCTGTCTATGTCCGAGCGGGTACGAGGTGGCGAGTCCGAGAGTGGTGGAGGCCATTTACGCGGAATGCGTGCCGGTATTAATCTCCGAGAGCTATACGGCCCCGTTTAGCGACGTACTGAACTGGAAGGCGTTTTCGGTGGAGGTGAAGGTGGAGGATATACCAAATATAAAGAAGATACTGGGGAGTATATCGCAGAGGCAGTACTTGAAGATGCAGAGGAGAGTGAAGGAGGTTCAGAGACATTTTGTGGTCAATTCAACGCCTAAAAGATTTGACTTTTTTCATATGACTCTTCATTCTGTTTGGCTTAGGAGATTGAACGTTCGAATCCAGGATAAAAATTGACCGATTGATACAATATTCGGCTCAACATTCTCCACCCAATTTATTTATTTTTTATAATTGTCAAAAATCGTTGAAATTTTTGTGTGTAATTGTCAAATCACGTACCGTACAAAAAATTATTTATAGTTGCCCATTTATATAACAGCATTATGGACAAGATTACATGTATATTTATATGATCTTAACAATGGTATATTAAAAATCTACAACTCATTCACTATTATTTAATTAAAAGATTCATACTTTTAATTTTTTTTTTAATGAAATTACAATTTTAAATCAGATTGTATATTTTGTATAAAGATGACAAGAAAGCAAATTTAGAATAAGGTTTATCAAAACAAATTTAACTCAATTAATATAAATATAAATGTACTTATATTAAGAAAAAATTAAAATATATATAATAATATATTTTAATTATATTTATCACTCTCTAAACATAACTTTATTTATTAATGATTATCATCCTTAATTGATATATTATATAGTCAATTCCGAAAGTGACAATCTATCGTGTCATTTCATTTCAGTAATTTTAAATTATCACAAACTTAATAAATTTTAAAAAAATTACACATAAAATAATAAAATTAAAAATTATAAATATAATATATTATTAAGCTTTTATCATTACAAACTAAATACTATCAAAAGATAATTCCGCAAAATAATCCCCTGAAAAAATTTCCCGAAGTTGAAGGGGAAAAAAAGGAGAAGTAAAACACAAGAGTTGATTCAAATTGTATATACGTATAAAAAGGCTAGGCTTGTCTCGATGTCGTCGTCCTTGTAAATGATCAGAAGATCAGAGGATATTGCAAGGGGGTTCTTGTTGGTAGGAATAAACTGGAATGGCAGGATTGCTAACTTCCCACATATGCCAAACCGGCATAGCCTGCATCTTAGCTTCCTCTGTTTTCTTCTCTTCTGGTTTCTTCTCGTCGGCGGCACCCACGGTCATCAGCTCTGTGTATCCCACGCCTTTTCTCAACAGAGTCGTTAACTGAACCGCGTCAATTCCGTTTCCGATCACCTCTATCTGGCACTTGTCGTCTCCCTTTAAAGCTGCGGATTCTACGCCTGCAACGTGTTTCAAAAAATGCGCCAATCAGCAAAATAATTTTGGTACTGTGTTAAACAGATAAGTTACAAGATATAAATAATGGGTTTTATATGGGATCGTTCTTAATCACCTGATACACCCACAACGATCTTCAAAGCCTTGGAGCGAGACTTGTCGCCGTTCATACTTACCTTCACCACCATCTTTTGCTGTAGAAATAAAACCCAATCTTCATCAAAATTCATACTTATTAATCGATTTTGTGTTAACATTATTAACATATGTGCTTAGCAAACGGATGTATACCTTCATGGTTTCTCTGTTTTGTTGAAGAAGATGACCGAGAATTCAAATGGATGTCTGATTTTGAAAAGAGGATTAGGAAGAAGAAGTTGAAATGGTGCGGTCCAGGGACGATGTGGGAAGAGTCTTTATTAGTGGGAGCTTGCTGTGCTTGAACTTCCGAATCGGGTTATATCTAAGAACTTTCAACATGGTTTCTTGGAATATTGAGAGAAATAGTAAAGGAGTGTGTATCTGTGGGTCTACTTAGAGCTGTTAAAGGACAGGAGACCCCAAAAGCTGAGTCAATCGAGATTAGATGGAGTCAAGTAAAGCCCACAGACAAAGAAACACGGTGATGTGGAAGGTGCTGTTGAAGCTTGATTCAACAATTAGTCAAAATATGGTGCTAATATTTTACAAATTTTATGGTAAATAATTTTTGATATTATGCATACTAGTTTTTCTTATTTTTCTACTTCAGTTAATTTGTGGTTAGGGGCAGAATTTTAGAGATTATTGTGAGAATTTTTAGTATTTTCAGTTTGATTGTAAGCCTATATACATGCATGTTTAGTTCTGGAATAATAGAACAGAGAGCATTAAGTATTTCTGCAATTTTTTGTGTCCTTTATCTGCAGAAAGTTTCTTCCTTTAAACTCTGTTTTCTCAAAATTTGTAAAAATCCAGAACCTTAAAGGGAATGAATTTATAATTTAAATACGGAAGCGAATAATAGAGTTAGAATTTACATTCCTTACATAATAGTTCAGAATACCCAATAACGCTATAAAAATGTCTTTTCTAAAAGACAAACAGTAATTAAAGAAAAGTGAATAAATAAATATCTTAGAACAACCTTCACTAATACTTGAAGAGAATATGGGTAGTGAACTACTTACAATCTTCTTGCTGATTGGGATATGGATATTGGTTTTCGTGATTTGAAATAATCAATGAAATGGTGAGCTACACTATTTCAGTAATAATATCACAATAATCACAGATACGAAAAACTAAAGATTGATAAAAATTAAAAAAATAACTAATTGAGCCCTTAATTTGATGTAAATTCATTTAATATAAAGAAAGTCGTTTATTCTGTACTTACGTAATGAGTTTTTCCAAAAACAACGTATGAATACCCATATTCATACCACTTTTTATTTTCACACATAAGATAACAAGTGACGATAATTTTCCTTTCTTACTTGCTTATTGGTACCCGTGGGGGTCCATAGGGATGTCCCTCTACTCGTGAACCCAATATTCAATTTTAATAATTAACCGGCCGTCCCTATACCTCATCCGGTAATGGGCACCAAATATTTCATCATCTCGATACCCCGTTCGGTATGAGGGGTGAATCATATCTCTCAAACCCTTCCAGTATGGGACTTTCCAGCCTCGTTCGACTGAGGTGACGTTCACGGTGGGGTTCCCTATGTACCGGACTCGTCCACTCTTTCTCTATGTACCCAGTAAGTCTTTCACATAAAGATTCTCATCAAGCAAAACAACCAACAACGCAAACTACTATCTCATTTCACATTTACAGATCAATTAAATTACATCATGCTGATAGTATGAAGTAGAATAAACCAGATAACTCGATAAGGTTATAGAAAATATAAATTTAGAACATGCACCATATAATAACAAGCAAATAGAGTAGTACAAGAAAATAAATAGGAAATCAGGATAATTGTAAACTAACTGGTTCCAGCTCCACTAATGACCAGTAATTATTTTTAGAGTTCTATAATTGTTTTATAAAAATACGAAATAATACAACGTTAAGTCTCAATTTACTGTAACGGGGAATAGAATGAGGTATCCTTACTTGAATCGATATTTTAAGACGTTGCTCTATCTGCTACGCCTCATAACGGGTATCGAATTTTTTAAATTTTTCATACGAAATTTAAGACATTCGTCACGTACCTAAACATACCCCCAAAATCCAAAATCGGTGCCCAAAACTCTTTTTGGCCGATTTTGGGGTTCTGGAGCGCCACCGCTGTCAGTTCTGCCACCCACAACGGTGGTTCACCTCGGTCTAGGTAGTTTTAGCCAGTTTTTGGCTGGTTTTACACATACCCCCACAGAAAAAGACGTTAAGGGCCTCAGTTGGCTAGAAAATTACCAAAAACATCGAACCTACCGGCAGGGGGGTCATTGGGTGCGGCGGTTGCGCTGATCCTTCTTCGAAGTTAGGGTTCTTTTTTTTGGCTAACCTGTACATAAAAGGACAGTGAGCATAATGATAAAAAAATTGAGTAAAATAAGAAACGAGAAGGGGCTCATTGGAAGGATTTTTGAGTTTTGGTCGCGGTGGCTCCGTCGAGCTTTACCTATAATTCTTGCTTCACCCACAGTCCCTCTTGCTCCGATTTGGTCACAAGGATGCTAGGAATTGAATTTCAAGCAGGTAGGAAATTTTTTTATCTTTTTTAGTGGTCGACAGTGGCTCCAATACGACGGCGGTTAACTGTCAGGCTCCTTCTCTAGTGCCTGATTCTTCTTCTCTAGCGAGGGCAAGCGGCTAGGGTTTGGGCTCCCATGAGATGCAAAGTATTTATACTCATTCTGTGTCGATCTAGGTCATTCATATCGATTGATCTCGTCCGTCCAATCACGACTAATGAAGAAACGAATCTAGATTGTCTATCGTAATTGATCTTGACTGTCCGATCGCGCCTAAGGGGAAAACGAATCTGGGTCGTCTACGTGCAAGATCGATCTTGCGTTGTCTAATCCCGGGGCATATGGATCGCTTACGTGGCCTCTCGCATGACACTGACATCAGCGCACCTTGCCACGAGGCATACTTCGGTTCGTCGGAGCTGCTGACTAGGCAGTCCTACGTAGCCGAACTTTTTCAGTTTGTACTTTGACTCATTGTTTTTAATTTTTCTTTTAAAAACACCCCTCAAACCCAAATTTTTACCAATTTTTCCTAAAATTACTTTCAATTACATCCCTACCTATTTTTTTTCAATAATTTAATAAAATTAAATAAAATTAATTTATGATTAATTTTTTATTTATTTTTAAAATACCAAAATTGATCTTGGGTCAACTTTCGAGCCAAGGTATTACAACTCTCCTTCCTTTAAAAAGAAATTTTGACCATCAAATTTATCACCCTCTCACTTGGTCAAACAGTTGGGGATACTGTGCTCTAAAGTTCGATTCTAGCTCCTATGTGACCTCTTTTTGTATATGATTCTACCATAGGAGCTTAACGAAGAGAATTTCAATATTGCGGAGTACTTTGCTTTTTCGGTCTACAATGTCCATTAGTACCTCCTCATAAGATAGATTCTCCTGAAGTGAAGGGGGCTCGTAGAACAAGATGTATGAGGGGTCCGAGTTGTACTTGCGTAGCAATGACACATGAAACACATTATGAATCCTAAATAGCTTTGGAGGTAGTATCAGTCTGTAGGCGGCCGCATCAATCCTGTATAAGATCTCAAATAGCCCAATGAACTGGGAATTTAATTTTTTTCTCTTCTCAAACCTACTGATTCTTTTGAAAGGGGTGACATTGAGGAACACTCGATCACCTTTTTCAAATTCTAAATCTCTTCTCCGGGTATTTGTATAACTCTTCTGCCTGCTCTAAACTGTATTGATATTCTCCCTGATCTTAACTATCTTCGCTGTAGTTTCCTCCATAAGATCTGTGTTGAATAATTTTTTATTACCTACCTCTTCCCAACATATCGACGATTTGCATGGGCGGCCATACAATACCTCCTACAGAAATATGGCGATACTTGTCTGGTAGTTGTTATTGTAGGCGAACTCTATTAAAGGTAAATGATCATTTCAATGGGCCCCGAAATCTAGAACACAAGCTCGGAGCATATTCTCTAGTGTGCGAATCATTCTCTTTGATTGTCCATTGGTCTGAGGGTGGAATACGATACTAAGAGACAGTTTTGTTCGCATAACTTGCTGAAAACTAGACCAAAATTGAGAAGTGAACTTGGGGTCTTTGTCGGATACTATTGTCACCAGTAATCCATGTAACCTAACTATCTCCCGGATATACATTCTTCCTAACTTGTCCAAGAGGTCGGTCATCTTGATAGCTAAGAAGTGAGAAGATTTGGTGAGCCAGTCAATAATTACCCAAATAACATAATGTCTTAAATGTGCCATAGACAACCCTATCACAAAATCTATCATGATATAGTCTCACTTCCACTTTGCGATTAGTAATGGCTGAAGTAGTCTGTCTGGGTGTTGATACTCTGCCTTAACCTGTTGACACACTAGACACTTGGAAACAAAGTTGGCTACCTATTTTTTCATCTTGCTCCACTAAAATCGGGGTCGTATACTTTGATGTATTTTAGTGCTTCCGGGATGCATGATGAACTTTGAGTTATGAGTCTATATCATGATGTCTCTTTTTAATTCACTGTCACCTGAAAGACGCACCATATTCTGAAATCTGAGCAACCCATCGGCAAAGACTCGAAATTCTAAGTTTACTCCATGTTCTGCATCCTTCCTAAGAGCTGTTAGGGTGGAATCGACACATTGAACTTCCTTTATTCTCTAGATCAATTCAGGTTGAACAGTTAGGTAGGTCAAATATGTAACTCTCTTCAAGTCCTGAAATCGTATCTATTGTGCAACCCCTATTACTTTGTATTTTGAAACCATTAGGTTAGCTAGCATACCTGTACTTTTTCTGCTGAACGCGTGGCTACCACATTACCCTTGTCTGGGCGGTATAAAATGTTGCAATCATAGTTTTTGAGGAGCTCTATCCAATTTGATGTAAATTTGATGTAAATTCATTTAATATAAAGAAAGTCGTTTATTCTGTACTTACGTAATTAGTTTTTCCAAAAATAACGTATGAATACCCATATTCATACCACTTTTTATTTTCACACATAAGATAACAAGTGACGATAATTTTCCTTTCTTACTTGCTTATTGGTACCCGTGGGGTCCATAGGGATATCCTTTTACTCGTAAACCCAATATTCCATTTTAACAATTAACTAGTCATACTCATACCCCGTCTGGTAATGAGCACTAAATATTTCATCGCCTCGATAGTCCGTCTGATATGAGGGTGAACCATATCTCTCAAACTTTTTTAGTATGAGACTTTCTAGCCCCCATTCGACTGAGATGACATTCACAATAGGGTTTCCTATGTACCAGGCCTGTTCACTATTTCCCTAAGTACCCAGTAAGTCTTTCATATAAAGATTCTCATCAAACAAAACAACTAACCACACAAACCACTATCTCATTTTACATTTACATATCAATTAAGCTATATTCACACTGATAGTATGTAGCCAAATAAACCAAATAAATCGATAAGACTATAGAAAATATAAATTTAGAACATGCACAATATAATAACAAACAAATAGAGCAGTACAAGAAAATAAATAAAAAATCAGAACAATCGTGAATTAACTGGTTTTGGCTCCACTAGTGACCTGCAACTATTTTTAGGGTTCTTTAATTTTTCATAAAAACACAAAATTATGCAACATTAAGCCTCAATTTACCATAACGGAGAATAAGGTGAGGGATCCTTATCGGGATAAGTGTTTCGAGATATCACGTTGTCTGCTATACCTCCTAATGGATACCGAGTTTCCTGAATTTTTTCTGCGAAATTCGAAACACTCGTCACGTACCTAAAAATACACCAAAAATCTAAAATCGGTGCCTAAAACTCTTTTTGGCCGATTTTAGGGTTCCGGCGCCGACTCCGTCGCCTACGGTGGCAGTTCGCCTTGAACTAATCAATTTTAGCCAGTTTTACACGTATCCCTATAAAAAAAATACGTTAGGGGCCTCGCTTGGCTGAAAATTTACTAAAAACACCGAACCTACCGGCGGGAGAATCACTGGGTGTGGTGGCTCCGCCAGTCCTTCTTCGCGGCTAGGGCTCTTCGACTAACCTTTACAGAAAAGAATGGTGAGCACAATAATCAGAAAATTGTGTGAAACAGAAAACAGAAAGGGGTTCATCGGAGAAATTTTTGGGTTTTGACGGTGGTGGCTCCACTGGGCTTTGCCCACGATTTTTGACTCACCCGCCGTCCCTCTTTCTCCAATTTGGCCACAAGGATGCTCGGAATTGAATTTTGAGTGGGCAGAAAATTTTTACCTTTTTTGGTGGCCTATGGTGGCTCCGGTACAGCGGCGGTTGGCAGTTGATATTCTTTTTCGGCATTTGGTTCTTCTTCTCCAACGAGGGTTGACGACTAGGGTTTGAGCTCCCATACGACGCGAAATATTTATACCAATCTCTCGTCGATCTGGGTCATTCATCGCGATTGATCTCGTTCGTTCGATCACCCATAAGGAAGAAACGAATCTGAACCGTCCAATGCCATCCGATCGTGCCTAAAGGGGAAATGAATCTGAGTCGTTCACGCGCACAAGATCAATCCTTAGCCGTTTGTTCGCAAGGCACGTAGATCGCTCGCGTGGCCTCCCGCGCGGCACTGATGTTAATGTGCCTTGCCATGCGGCGTGCTCAGGTTCGTCGGTTCTGCTGACTTGACGGTTTTACGTAGTCAAACTTTTTTTATTTGTACTTCGAGTTTATATTTTTAATTTTTTTTTTAAAAAAAATATTGATCGAATCAAAATTTTTATCTAATTTTTTCAAATTGCTTTAAATTACATCCATACTTATTTGTTTTTTCAATAATTTAATAAAATAAAATAAATTTAATTTATAATTAATTTTTTATTTATTTTTAAAATATCCAAAGTTGGACCGGGTATTACAAAATTGTTCCAACAGGTGCACGGTTTGAAATTTCATGCAATACAAAGTAAACCATAACTTACTTTTTCACTCTATCTCCATCTGTAATATATACACGACACCATATGTATGTAGAGCCCGGTGGGTTTTAACTAATATATATATATATATATATATATATGATTGGACCCCATAAGTATTGCAGTGTAAAAAGTGACAAAATTGCTTTTAATTCCCAGAATGACCTCTTGTTAACTCTTCCATTCACAATGTTAGTTGACGAGGTGAGTTTAGTATCTGCTTCACCCAAAAAAATAAGTGTTGGCAGACAAGAGAGTAACTACGAGCAAATCAGATATTTTCAGAATTATAAATGATTTGTACAATAAGTATATTTATTTATTTTTATTAATTTAAAATAAAATTATTTAAAAAGATTATCAATAATTTCATATGAATATAATTATTTAAAAAGATTTACTTTATATATTTATTGCGTAGAAAATTTATTTTATATAATAAGCTAACGTTAATTAATTAATTAATTAATTTATTTATTTCAAGTAGGACATGAATTCAAATTGACTAATAAATAAGTAAAAACTTTCACCGTATACCTTACGGTGGGAGTCGGGAATAAACTTAATAAATAATTTTTAGAAGGAAAGATATATAAATAAATAAATAATATGTTAGAGTCAGACACGAAGGTTTCAACTAATTTTTGGCGTTTAGTAATAATTGATTTGTTTCAGGGCATTGACTCCGCAAGAAAATTCGTCTCAACTCCAAACTGGCTGCTCCTCCTATTGCGTGTTCAAAGTGCTTCAATTTCAAAACAAATTTCTACCCAAAACATGTGGGTCCATGTGTATTTGTACGTACTGTATAGGTTGAATAATAAAATAAAGAATTAAAAATATATATTTATAAGAAAAAAATTATTAGAATTTAAATTAAATTATATCTAAAAATAAAAATCGGAAACAAATCTCGTATTGAATCAAGAGAATAAACACTGAAGCGTACCTGAATTTATAATAAAAAAAATCTGTTCGTCACGCGGTAAATCCTTCTAAATTAGTATCTAACCTTTTAAATTATTACGTTCTCTCTATTTCTGATTATGAGACATCAGAATAAAAAAATTATAAGTGTAATTTGGGAATTATAACCGTTTATTTATACGCAAACCACGCATGTAATTTTTTTATATTTCTAATTTAATCCATCACAAAATCATAAATTACAGATTTGATATCTGCACGTAAAATAAAGTACGTACTTTAATTTAATGTATTAAAACTCAATATATCTTTAATGTTCTCGGCTCAATTCTAACTGGGTCCAATTAATCTGATAAACTTTTTATGTACAGTAATTTATATATATAAGTTTATATGATAAATTTAAAACCAACAAATATAAAATAAAATTTATTAGGGAGATGAAATTAAAAAATAAACAGAAAAAAATAAATGTTATGCTAGAAAATTCAGCAAGGCTTAAGATAAAAACAAAGAGAAGTGCGTGCAGTAGGCGTTGTGTGTATTGATTGACAAGGAAACGTCATTGACTTGCACTATCATTCCAGACTCGAAATAAATAAGGTATCGCTTGGCTATACTTCCATAACTTACGTATAATAAATAAATCACTGAATCAATCTTCCATCTCCAACAAAGAAAAAAAGCAACATGAAGGTATATGCGTACACTATAATATATATAATTTGGTTGTCATATATGAGATGACTTCAACTTTAAATTCATGCATGGTTTACTTATCACTAATAATAATAATAATCTCTTCTGCAGAAAAAGATGGTGGTCGAGGTGGCCATGAATGGCCAGATTAACTATTGTTTAAAGATCATCTATCTTCTCATCAACATTTTGTCCATGAACGCTTTTAGTCCCCTCATCAAGAAGAAGCTGTCCGTGGATGGCTCCACGTGTCCCTCTATTGCTATGAAGCTTGCAGCCAGCTTTTCAGGTTCTTCATTAATTACCACATTACACAACAAATTTTTCCACCACCTGTCAAAATGTTTACCAGAGTGTTAATGAATTTATACAGGAGTAGAATCTATAGCCTTAAAAGGGGATGATAAGAGCCAGATAGAAGTGACCGGAGATGGAGTAGACCCGGTGAAGCTTACAACTTTCTTGAGGAAGAAGATGGGGCATGCGAAGCTGTTGAGTGTTAGTGACGCAGACAAAAAGCCGGAAGAGAAGAAACCAGAAGAGGTTAACGTGCAGCCTCTGCAATGGCTTCCTATGGGCACCATCCCTCACTGTCAAGTCTTCCATTTAAACTAATGATCAGCTATAGCCCCATACAACCAAGAGAAGCACCTTGACATGGTTTCTTGTGGCACTTCGTAGACCACTTCTTGCGGAAACTTGGGACCATCTGGTCTACTTTAATTCCAATTCGTGCTCAGCTTATTATTAACGGCCTTTCTCCCTCTGTCTCTCTGGTAGTTTTTGCTTTTTTGTGTTAGTTATCTGAAAATTAGATACGGAAGCTCTCTTTTATTTCACCTAGAGCACGGGAAAGTGCCAAAAGGCTATGTATAAATTAATAAAGGATACGGATGTGTTTTGTGAGTGATATGAATTGTTTAGGGCTAAGGTTCATGGATTATGTTGAAGCCATAAGCCAAACTTTATTTATCTGCAAATTACATGTCATCTATATATAATCATGACAAAATAATTATGTTGTTCAGGCCCTCATTGCACCTAATCAATACCCTAAATGCGTGCATAATATCTTTAATTTCCATAAAAATATATAAATATTCCATGAACCACACTCTACCTTATTCAGGTTAACACTATGAGATCAGAAAATGAGCCAGTATTGGTGCTGGCATAGTTAACGAGTACCTTCTATTAGCCGTTTCCTGTTTATGGTACACTTCAAAACGCATATCTGCTTTCATACCCCTACTATGGGCAAAAGCAACTAATATCCAGTAGGTCAAATGCCCAGAAATTCACAATCAGAGAACCTTGATGATGCAAGGCTGCTAAAGGTAGACCATCAATCTAACGCTCTCTGGCTGGATATCAATTTGGGCGTACAGAGAACAGGACGTCCAGAGTGAATGGAACAAAACTAACCAATTGTATGTTCAGACTAAAATAAGGTTAGTACTAAACACCTTCCACCGAATACATTAAGTGTTCCGGTCCCCCAATATCGACAGGATGGTTGAAACACCATTTCAAGCAACAAGATCAACTTCATCTCGATCAGGGGGAACCACATCCAATCTCATCATGCTCCAATATTGATCAGGAACTGATGCACCAGCCTGCACACAGAGCTCCACTACAGCAGGGGCCTTCCCATAATACCTCTTCAAGTTATTATCTAATGCTGGCTTGCGCAGATCTCGAACATGCCAGACAAAGTTGGGACCAATAAGATCATCTATTGTTGCTTCTTGCCACGCATGCATACCATTGCGTGACTGGTGCTTTGATGCTTTGCACATCCTGACCTTGTGACCCTTAGGCCCAACCTGAACCTCAGGACAATATCCACAGGTCCAAACTTTGTACTTCTCCATGATCTTGTTTGATCCCGATATCATTTCAAACCACAAATTCATTGTCCCAGTACTTAACTCTTTCAGATTTTCATTGTTCCCATGGTCTAGATTACAAAGGTTTGCCTCAGAACTCAGAATCTCCATTTTCTCACCAATCTTGGCCCCTTTATTAGAATCAGGCTCCTCAAGAGGATCAATGTCTACAGAGTCCAAGTCTTTCTTCATCTCATTATTTCCTTCTACTGACTCGAAATCCACAATTCGCCCTTCAATATTATATACAGGTTTTCTTCTTCTTCGCGCAGGGTATTTTTCAAGGTCCACACCAGCTTGTATACAGAGCTCCACAACAGCAGGGAGTCGGGGTACACTATACCTCTCATCATGCACAACCCTTGCTTTTCCAACACGGTCAAAAGATGGAAACATTTGGGAAAGAAAACCAGATCATGCACTCCTCCCTTCCTCCAAAGATGATTGGCACTCCGGAAACCACTTTTTGGACCACTGCAACTTCGGATGTTATGACCCACATGGCCAACATGAACCTCAGAGCAAAACCTACGAAGAAGAAGTCATCGAAATTAACATCATATCACATAGCAGAAAAATGAACATCAACAAACCCCAAACAAAGTTGTCCCTTCTGGTTCCAGAAAATATAAAAACGCAAAAGGCTGCAAGAAGAAACATAACTACAAAATCATAATTTGAAAACTCAGTACTGCGGATTATTAAGTTAGACCCCAGTAAGCACATGGTCTTTATTTAATAAAGTTTATTGTCTATCAATTCCTTCACTGTTTTATTTAACTAGTCTTTATGCAAAAGGCTGCATTCAGTTTTGGTTTCCTATTTTAGAGATTTGTTGAAGACTAGTTAATGGAGAAGTTAGTGGCAGAAAACATTACTTGATTAGTGGAGAAGTTAGTGACAGATATCATGGCTTGGTTAGTGGAGAATATGGCTTGATTATATGCCTATATAAGGCAGCCCATTTGCATCAAATAAATTCATTTTTTTCCTAACTTTGCTTTTTGTTTTCGGATATATTTTTTATTGAGTACATATTTTCTTTCCTCTCTGCAATATGTATATTTTGCTGTGACTTTTTTGTTGTGTTTCTCAACATAGATTACTAATTTTGTCAGTACAGTAGCATATAGAGCTGCATTCAGATATATATATTCACCACATACCAAAACACCGGAAAAAATTATTGCATTAGAAACAAATTGAGCAAGTCTTGAATGCATCATACCAACTTAAAGCTCATTTCAATATATTAGAATTAATTGTTTGTTTTTCTGTTATCAATTTTGTTATCATTTCTGTTATAACAAACCACATGTAAATTTCCTTCTTCTGCCCTTTACTTTGTATATAAATAGAATACATTCAAATATCAATATACAACATAAAATTTATGGTTTATTTACTTCTCTAATATATCAGAGCTTTGAATTCCTACAATTTCCGCTGCACCTCATTAAGCTACTATGGCTAGAGGTGGTGGACGC
>NW_019014556.1:744581-776514 GCF_000150535.2 Carica papaya
AGTAGTTTCATTCTATCCATATCCATAGACCCAATAATAAGCTGAGTGGATATTGGATGTCCTTTCAGTTTTTTATTTGGTCCTTTATGTGTTCTTGATAAGTCATTTTAGAGAGAAATTTCATGATATTGTTTTACATTTCTTTGTTTCATTTCAAGTTGACACTGACATCTACTTACTACTGTACACTTCTTCTTTGATTATATTCCTTCACAAAACCCAATATATATATACATGATTAAATAAATTATCCTAAAAAATTTAAATTTATAGCTAAAATATAAATATAATATCACTTCACCATATTTTTTAAAATACTTAACACAGTTAACTTTAAATGTTATATATAAATTATTAATTCACAATAAATTTCACATAACATCTGATATAATATATGTATTATTCTCAAATCTCTAAACCTAAAAAATTGTATTTTATTACAAAACAAGATTGCTTATTCTAGTCAAGGAACAATAGAGCAAAGGTGAACAAACCTCTCTTCATAATTGGAGGGAGGGCCTCTTAATGCTCTTTTGTAATAATAAGATATTTAATAATAATAATAATTTTCTTTCAAATCTTTGATAGAGTCGTATAAAACATAACTAAAATTAGTATAATTAATATATAAATTATCGACAAACAATACCCGAATATTAAAAGTCTAATAGCATTAAAAGAAAATGAGAACTATTTTAGTAAGAGCAAAGAAGAAAAGTTATTGGATAAGCTTTACTAATACTCAATTAAGTTTAAAAGCTATAGAGAACTTGAAATCCTCATACAAAATCTAAAACCTGAAATCCTGTGTTGTTCCCTTCTTCTTTTGCTCTCTTTACTTCCTTACTTTTCTATTTTCTTTCTCTCTATGTTCATCTCTATTTTGGGCTCTACTCAGTGTCATTCCTTTTACGTTTTTGTCTATGTCAAATAGATGAATAGAATGCATTAGAACAAAAAACTCTCTCTCATTTTTTTACTCAAATAGTTTAAAGGATTAATAGAGACCCAAATTAATTGAGAGTAAGATGAGCTGGGCAGTCTTAGCTAAAATGAGTTTTGTGTTCTATTAATAGAGACCCAAATTAAATTGAATATTCCAAAAAACCCAACTTAGAAATTGACATCTTTTTTTAATTATGTATTAACACAAATTATATAATTAAGATGGTTAAATATAAACTTTTATAAGAGGAATAAAAGCTGCAAATTTCCTTATAGAAAGCTGCAACAGCCAATCCATGAAATAAAAAAATTTATGTTATCCTTGCCACATTGTGAACACCTTATAGATCCTTCAAGTTTCTTTCCAAATCTCTTTTCTTCTTAAATTTTACTCTCTCACTTTCTCACATTAAAATCCCATATCTTGGTCCACTTCACTGAAATATCAACGCATTGTGTATGTATATACATACGTACATATGATTTGTTTATGATAAACAATAATAATAATTATAGTTATAAGGGTGCTTCATAATTTCTTTTCTTTAAAAAGTATACTTTATATGTACAACGTTTTCTTGCATCCCTCCCCTCAAAATCACACTCTGTTTCTCTCTATATAAGACCCATTTGACAGCAACTCAACAATCTCCTCTGTACCCCAAAACAGAATTGAAGCAGAGCAGCAGATCCCCTCAATGGCTGTTTCAAATCCTACCCTCTATCTTCTTTCTTTTCTTCTTTTCTCTATATCCCTAACGCCCGTCATTGCTTCTAAATCGGTGAGAACATTTATATCTTGGTCTTCTCTTTTCTCTCTCTCTCTCTCTTTTTTTTTTTTTTAAAAAAATAATTATTGTTGTTATTAATGATTTTTTCATAATCTGCAACTCGGCCTGCCGTTTTAGTCCTATGTGGTGTACTTGGGAGCTCATTCTCACGGCCTAGAATTATCATCAGCTGATCTTGATCGAGTAAAAGAATCCCACTATGATTTTCTTGGATCATTCTTGGGGAGGTAAAGAAACTTTCTGCAACTCGGGTTATCTTCATTCGATCAAATGAGACGTCTTTGATGACATTAAACTATTCTGATGTTTTTCTTTACAGTCCCGAAGAAGCCCAAGAATCCATTTTCTACTCCTACACAAAGCACATCAATGGCTTTGCTGCAGAATTGAATGATGAAGTAGCTGCTAAGCTAGCAAGTAAAAAGCCTCTGTTTCCCCTGTTTTCCTCTGTTTTCTCTCTGTTTCTTTCTCTATATTCTGTTAAGAGTTTGTAATGGTGATTTGGGTTATTCTTTAAATCAATGTTATAGAGCATCCGAAGGTGGTTTCAGTCTTTTTGAACAAAGGAAGAAAGTTGCACACAACTCGATCGTGGGACTTTCTTGGGCTGGAGCAAAACGGCGTAGTTCCATCAAGCTCAATATGGAAGAAAGCCAGATTTGGTGAAGATACAATTATAGGAAACCTCGATACTGGTTAGTTTCCTTTTTTCTTCCTTTGGATTTCTAATCTTGTTAAGCCATGTACAGCGTCTAGAACTGTTTAGTCAACTTTCCTCAGTCCACTTGGTTGATTCAGATTGGATCCGACGCAGAAAAGATTGAACTTGAATAGTTGACTTCAGTTACGCAGCGAAAGAGAAATACATATATATATATATATATATATTATTTTACGGAATTAGTGTTAATAAAAAAATGGATTTGAAGAAGCACGTAGAGAATTACGTAAGCTAATATATGATAATTATGGAAGCATTAACTACCCCACGTTCATGCATATGATGAAATCTTCATTAAATTATACTTTTGTTGCCTAAACAATGGACCACCCTCGTAAACTCTTATTATAAATAAATAAATAAATTAATTAATATGTCGCTTTTAAACGAAGTAATATTTATATATATATTTATAAAAATCTGAATTTTAGTTAAATTTAATGATTTCTAATATATTTTTTAAATTGATTATGTTGTCAGCATATATTATTTAATTATTAAAATATATAAATTTTTATTAAAAAAATTAACTAGTAAACCATAAATGAAGATCAAAACCTGATATGAAGAAGAAAAATATGAAAGAAAATGGAGATAAAGGTTTATACCCAGAAAGGGTTTTTGTTTTGTTTTTTTTCCAAAAAAGTGAGTGTTTTTGGGGAGGATGTCTATATGTGTGTATATTGAGTTGGTGTAGGGTGATGGTAATGTTTGATTGGAACATTGTGGAAGGTGTGTGGCCTGAATCAAAAAGCTTTAGCGACGAGGGGTTGGGACCGATTCCATCAAAGTGGAGAGGAATTTGTGACCATGGCAAAGATTCTTCATTTCACTGCAACAGGTCAGTCACTCCACCCCCTTCTTTTTTGACCTAACCATTCACTCCTAGCTATTTTTACAGTACTAAACTTGGTCAAATGTACAAATATAATATGAAGATAATATAACAAATTATTATATTACATTGTGTTTGATACATAATGCACGTGGTTTGTAATCTTCCCAAAAAAATTCAACTTACATAGATGACAACATATTGTGTTGTAATGTAAGACGATAATTTCTATTAGATTTTGTTAGTATTTTATGCCAAATAAACATAGATTAAAGACAAAAATTGTGTTCCTTCCTAGAAACTTTAGTCATTTGTGTTTGAGTTTTGTGAGGTCTGAACTAGGGAGATGTCAAACACTGGTACTAATTTGAGCTTGTGGTTCTCTTTCATCAATTGGTCCAAATTATAATCCAAAAAACTGGTGGGTATTTTTATTTGGCAATTTCAGCTTTGTGCAATCAATTCACAGTCACACAATTTCTTCTCACAGTATCGCAAATATCTAATCTCTCCTTCGATTGTGGGGGACCGGAATCTCTTGAAAAAGCACATTCCTTTGCTTTCCCTTCTTTTTTTTTTTTTTTTTTTTTTTTGACTTTGCATTTCTCATGCCCCTTTTTACACTAAAAACAAAATTAACACCACTAATAGCTTAAGTAATTAACTAATTAATTAAAAGTAATCCTTTATGGATTGAATTATGTTTGTCAGTTTGTTTAAATCTTCAAGATAAACGTAATTAATTTCTATTATTCTGTTGGCTGTTTATAATATAGATTTTATTTGTTGATATAAAGCAAAATTATTTATTACACATATAATATTAGACAAAAGTTTTTTATTTCATATTATCTTCTTAATCATGTACAAATTTCTATATAATTTTTTGGTAAACTTATACATTAACAACGTGGTGACTGGAAACTGGGATTTTCTGCTCCCATCATTTGATTTCTCTATCGACTTTGCCCATCCTAGCTATTCATTTGTAGATTGATAAGTAAGTGTTAATTACTAATAATTCTATGTATAGTTTCGCGGTGGAAAGTGTATATGCATATAAATGTGTTATGGTGTACATTGAAGGAAGTTGATAGGAGCAAGATTCTTCAACAGAGGATATGCCAGTGCGGTAGGCTCATTAAACTCGTCCTTTGAATCACCTCGTGATAATGAAGGGCATGGGACACATACCCTTTCAACAGCTGGAGGTAACATGGTAGCAAATGCCAGTGTGTTTGGGCTAGGCAAAGGGACAGCCAAAGGAGGGTCGCCGAGAGCCAGAGTTGCTGCCTACAAGGTGTGCTGGCCTCCCGTACTGGGCAACGAATGCTTCGATGCAGATATTCTAGCAGCCTTTGATGCTGCCATTCACGACCGTGTTGATGTGTTGTCTGTGTCATTGGGTGGTACAGCTGGTGGTTTCTTTAACGACAGTGTAGCCATTGGATCTTTTCATGCAGTCAAGCATGGTATTGTGGTGGTTTGCTCGGCTGGAAACTCTGGCCCAGACGACGGTAGTGTGTCTAATGTTGCACCGTGGCAGATCACCGTTGGGGCAAGCACTATGGATAGGGAGTTCCCTAGTTATGTTCTACTTGGCAATAACATGAGTTTCAAGGTAATCTTTAACAAAAAAAACATGTTAATTAATATTTTTGTATTAAATATATGAATCTTAATTAATAATCTTTGTCTTGTTTGATTTGATCTCTAAGGGAGAAAGCTTATCAGATGCAGTTTTACCGGGCACAAACTTTTTCCCACTTATCAGTGCCCTTAATGCCAAAGCAACAAATGCATCAAATGAAGAAGCGTAAGAATTTTAGCTCTTTGTTTCTTTATTATAATATGTGTTTTAACTTAATATATGAGTTATCGTATTTGAAATATGTAGGATATTATGTGAGGCCGGGGCTCTTGACCCCAAGAAGGTGAAGGGGAAGATCTTGGTGTGCCTTAGAGGCTTAAATGCAAGAGTTGACAAAGGACAACAAGCTGCTTTGGCCGGCGCTGTTGGCATGATTCTTGCTAATAGTGAGCTTAATGGGAATGAAATCATTGCTGATGCTCATGTGCTCCCAGCTTCACACATTAGTTTCACAGATGGTCTTTCTGTTTTCGAGTACATTAATTTAACCAAGTAAGATTTGGATTATCTACTCCGTAACTCTTTTTGCTCCTTCACCTGGTTTTCTTCTATTTCTAATTTTCTATATTTCATAGTTCTCCAGTGGCATATATGACTCGTCCAAAAACAAAGTTACCTACAAAACCAGCTCCAGTCATGGCAGCTTTCTCATCAAAAGGTCCCAACATTGTAACACCAGAAATTCTCAAGGTGTTCTAGCGAAAATGCTTAGTTAATTCTATCCATACGTAAATCTCAAGTAGCTAACAAATAAGTGTTGATTCTATTGTAGCCTGATATAACAGCACCGGGAGTAAATGTCATAGCCGCCTACACAAGAGCTCAAGGGCCAACAAATCAAAATTTCGACAGGCGTAGAGTACAATTCAACTCTGTCTCAGGAACCTCAATGTCTTGTCCTCATGTTTCAGGCATTGTAGGCCTCCTTAAAACCCTCTATCCTTCCTGGAGTCCTGCTGCTATTCGATCAGCTATCATGACTTCTGGTAATTAAATTAAAAGCCAGTTAGATTTATATAAATTTATCTGCTGGAATTCCAACGTGGCTTTTCTTTTATGCACAGCAACCACCATGGACAACATAAACGAGTCTATTCTCAATGCATCAAATGTTAAAGCAACACCATTTAGCTATGGAGCAGGACATGTTCAACCAAACCAGGCCATGAATCCTGGGCTGGTTTATGACTTAAACACAAAGGATTACCTCAAATTCCTATGTGCCTTGGGCTACAGTAAAACACTAATCTCGATTTTCTCAAATGATAAGTTCAATTGTCCCAGGACTAATATTAGTCTCGCCGATTTCAACTATCCTTCGATCACAGTCCCTGAACTCAAGGGTTTAATTACCTTGAGTCGAAAAGTAAAAAATGTAGGTTCACCGACTACTTACAGAGTTACAGTACAAAAACCAAAAGGAATTTCAGTGACTGTAAAGCCAAAAATACTGAAGTTCAAAAAAGCTGGAGAAGAGAAAAGTTTCACTGTCACTCTCAAGATGAAAGCCAAGAATCCTACCAAGGAGTATGTGTTTGGAGAGTTGGTGTGGTCGGATGAAGATGAACACTACGTAAGGAGTCCTATAGTGGTGAAAGCAGCTTAATTGATTAATTAGAAACAATAATGTTGGTTTAAGATATTATATTTTTTACCTTTGTGGTAGCAGGAAAAAGAAATGCCTTCTAGTTTACACACCCATGTTATGCTTTATCAAGAATAAAAGTCTCTTGCTATTTTTTTTTGCCATTTTCGTTTTGTTAATCATATCTAATGGCCACAAAACTGCGAAAATGTTGAAATTCATAAATGCAAGAGATGTTGGAGATAGGAGGAAAAGGCTAGAGAGACTAATGAGAAAACTCAAAATTTTCTATTGTACTTCTTACAAAAAACCTTTAAGTACATGATTATTTATAAACTATAACTACTACAATTAATTGTAACTACCAACAAATATAATAAATCTAATTTATGATCCACAACTGCTACCAAACCAAATGATATATAAAAACTCTAATTTATAAATTTTAACTACTAACAAACTAATTACTTATATTATAATTTACGAATTAATTCTTAACATTCTCCCTTAATTTGCAAATCTTGTTTTCAATCCAAGATTAATGCATAGTTTTTGAAAGACTTCAAACTTGAGTGGTTTGATGAAAATATCCACCACTTGATCTTTAGTCTTTACGTGCTTGAGATCTACTTCCTTTTTAGCAATGCAATCTTTAATAAAATAATATCTTGTGTCTATGTGTTTGCTCCGTTCATGAAATACCGGGTTCTTGGCTAATGCTTATGCGAACTTATTATCAATAAAAGTTTTAATAGCTTCATTCTATA
Organism: Carica papaya; assembly: GCF_000150535.2. The sequence goes on from NW_019014556.1 coordinate 751,877, forward strand.
TTAAATAAAGTTCTTTCAATAATTTTGTAAGTCATCTGGCATGACAAGCACAAGAGGTTGATGTCACATATTCAGACTCACAAGTTGATAGTATAACAATGACTTACTTCTTAAAACTCTATGTAATTGCACAATCACCCATTAATAATAAAAAATCAGTTGTATTTTTTCTATCACCAATATTTCCAACGAAATCACTATTACAAAATTTTACAAACTTGAAATTATTAGAAAATGAATAAAATAACCCAAAGTCAATAATATCTTTAAGGTAATGTAGAACTCTTTTAGCAACATTCATTTGGGAGGTAGTAGCAGCTTCTACAAAACGACTTATTAGTCCAACTGTAAAAAGAATATCAGACCTTGTAAATGTCAAGTATCTCAAACTTTCTATAAGATTTTTAAAGAGAGTGGGATCTATTTTTTCTCCATTATCAAACTTTGATAACTTGACTCCACATTCCATCGGTGTGTTCACAAGATTACAATTAAGCATTTTGAATTTCTCTAAGACTTTTCTTGCATATCCTTATTGAGAAATAAAAATACCATCTTCCATTTGCTTCACCTCAAGGCCCAAATAATAAGACATGAGCTTCATATCTCATTTCAAATTCAAGTAATATGTTTTTCTTGAATTCTTCAAACAAACTTGGATTGTTGCTCGTGAAGATGAGATCATTCACATATAGACACATAAATATAGTATCACCATTAGAATGATACTTTACATAAAGAACATATTCATGAAGGCAACGAACAAATCCGTTATCTTCAAAAGACTTATTTATACAGCTATTTCATGCTCTTAGCGCTTGTTTTAGCCCATACGAAGCTTTTTTCAATTTCAACACTTTATCTTCAGGCCCTTCAACCATGAAACCCAATGGTTGTTCTACATAAACATTTTCGTTAAGATAGTCATTAAGAAATGTCGATTTTACATCAAGTTGAAAAATTTTCTACTTTGTTTGAGCTGAAATAGCTAAGAACAAGCGAATAATCTCCATGCGAGCAACTGGTTCAAAAACCTCATCATAATCAATCCCATGCTTTTGCTTGTATCCTTTAGCCACAACTCTTGCCTTATACCTTTTCACATTTCCTTGATAATCTTCTTTAGCTTTATAGACCAATTTGACACCAATAGCTTTATATCCCTTAGGAAGAGTGAGTAGCTCCCATATGTTATTATTTTCTATGGATTTGATCTCTTCATCCATAACTTGTCTCTATCTTGCAATTTTGATGACTTCATCAAAATTCATTGGTTCACTGTCAAGAAAAAGATAAAACAAATTATTTATATCAAAATTATTGATTTTCTCAGTTTCATCATAAAGATCTTGAATGCTCTTCAACTTTCGTGGCCTTTCACTTGAACTTTCTTGAGAAGTGGGTGATGCAACATGAATTGGAGAATGATGTGGAGTTATCTCTTGTAAAGGTACCATGGTCTCTTGGTCTTCCTTTTCAAAGTATGGAAAGAAATCATAAGCATTTTCTTCTTTCTTTTCTCAATTCCAAGTCACTTTTTCATTAAATTCAATATCTCTACTTACCATGATCTTGTCATTACTTGGATTATACAATTTATATCCTTTTGAGTTTGTATCATACCCAATGAAGATATGTTTGACACTTCAATCGTCGAGTTTAGATCTCTCTTGTTGTGGAACATGAGCATATGCAAGACTTTCAAAAACTCACAAATGGTTGACATTAAGTTTCATTTTGCTTAATGCTTCTTGGGGAGTCATATTTTTTAAACTTGATGTTGGAGACCTATTAGATAAATATAATGCACAAGAAATTTCTTCGGCCCAAAATTCCTTGGGCATATTTTTTATTTTCAACATGTTTCTAGTCATATTAAGAATAGTTTTATTCTTTCTTTTTGCAACTCTATTTTGTTGTGGTGATCTTAGAACTGTTAAAGGGCGATGAATTCTATTAGATTTAAAGAAATCATAGAATTCTTTGCAAGTAAATTCACTTCATCTATCTGTTCTCAAAGACTTTATTTCACAACTACAATTTTTTTCTATAAGAGTTTTGAAAATTTTAAAAGTAACAAAAACATCTAATTTTTGCTTTAAAAAATATACATAAATTTTTCTACTAAAATCATCAATAAATAGTAGAAAGTATTTATTTTTATCAAATGAGAGTGGATTGATTGGCCCACACACATCGGCATTCACAAGTTAAAGTAGCCTGGTTGCTCTTGTAGTAGTTTCTTTTGGGAAACTCCTTCTTGAATGCTTTCCAAGTAGACATGCTTCACATAATTGATTAGCATGGTTGATTAATTGCATCCCTTTCACCATTTTTTCTTCTCCCATCGCCTTAAGTGTGCCAAAGTTCAATTGGCCGAATCTCATATGCCAACATCTTGCTTTAGATGAACATGTTATTCTTTGACATATGCACCTTAGCAATCAAATTAACACTTTGATCTCTAAGCGAAAGACAATAACCTTTCATATGAATTTCATATTCATTTTCAAGAAGTTGACTTAAACTCAAAATATTATTTTTTAACTTTGGCACATAGTAAACATTAGTAATAAGTACATACCCACATTTTTTTTTGAATAGATTAAAATTGTACATTTTTCTTGAATTTGAACTTTCGAAGAGTCTTTAAAGAAACATTGTCATTAATCTTCTAATCAAACTCCACAAAGTTTTCTTTATTGGCACACATGTGATTGCTTGCTCCATTATCCAAGTACCATGAATTATAGGTATCACTATCTCCCTCTTTACATGCTAGCAACAAAGTTGTTTCTTTCTCATTTTGTTTATGATTGACAAAGTTGGCTTGTTCCTCCTTCTTGTTTAAAGTGCTATGACATTCCCAAGCATAATGTCTATATTTGTGATAATTGTAACATTCAATATTTGATTTATTAGAATTCCTATATTTACCTCTTCCTCTTCTTCTTCTTATTCTACGCCTCTATTTGAGGGTTAACTTTTGTCTTCATTATCGACATCATCTTGAGTTTCATTTTTTTAAAATGTTTGACCATGGCCACAACCCCGTCCTCTACCTCTTTCTTGTTCGCTTTGCTTTCGACCATCATTCAAAAATGCATTTGATTTGAGAACTTGTTCCAAACGCTCTTCTTGTCTTCTCTTCATTTTTTTTTTCTTCATGAGCTTATAGAGATTCCTTTAATTGTTCAAATGTCAAAATATATAGATCCTTTTATTCTTCAATGGTACAAACCATATAGTTGAATTTTGGTGGCAACAATTAAAAAATTTTCTGCACCACACAAACATCTTCTGTCATCTCATCATATCTCTTTATGTGGCTTACTATAAACTTTACCCTTGAGCAAAAATATGAAATGGATTTAAAATCCTTCATTTGTAAAACTTCAAACTCGTCTCGTAAAGTTTGGAGTCGTACCTTCTTCATATTGTCGACTTCTTGGAGAGAATTCTTCAAAATCTCTCAAGCTTGCTTTGCGTTGGCAGCATCAGTCACCTTTGGAAACATAGATTCATCCAAACTTTGATGAATGAGTGCAAGGGATTGTTGATCCTTCTTCTTTGTTCTTGTAAAAATATCCTTCTCATTTTGAGTTAAGGATCCTTCATCTTTGGATGGAGTAAAACCTTTTTCTACAATATTCCACATATCTTATGAGTCAAGTATAACTTTCATACAAAAACACTAACTATTATAGTTTTTTTTATAAGACGAAAAAATTGGAAAGAAAATAGATTATGCTAATCATCTCTAGAATTTTAACAAGGAACCAAACTCTGTTACTACTTCGTTGGAGATAGGAAAAAGAGGTTAGAGAGACTAATGAGTAGACTTAAATTTTTCTATTATAATTCTTATAAAAAAAAAAAAAAATCAAGTACATGATTATTTATAGACACTATTACAACTATTAAATTTAATTGTAATCATTAACACATATAATAAATCTAATTTATAATTTACACCTATTATCAAATTAAAAAATATATAGAAATTTTAATTTATAAAATTCAATTATAAAACGAACCAATTAATTATATTCTAATTTATAAATTAATTCAGAGATGATTATTTTGTTAATATATACCAAAACTTAGCAGAGTGGGAAAAAAGATCGATTACAAAATAGAGCTGTATTACATATATATATTATGATCGTTTCGGGATATATCAAAGCGTGGTGACTTAATTTTTGCTGCTTCTTAGCTTTGAATTTCTCCTCAGCCGAAACCAAAAAGGCCCAAAATCAAATAGAGAATTTCTCCAGATTTAACATGAGCCCTCTTTGGAATTCCACATATGGATATGCTATCGGTTGCTCATTCTCTTCTGTTCTCCATCTGCAAGCCCAATTCTCCACATGATTTAGCCCATGCACAAAATATAATATATATATATATATATATATATATATATATATATAAAACATTTCAAATTCAAGTCAACTTTATATTTTCATCTAAAGAGTGAAATAGTTGTCATATCTTAATACCAGTACCTTAATAAAATTAAAAGTTAGAGCAGTTGAAAGCACCTGTGATTAACTTGAATATAAATTTAAGATCACCCTTTTTTTTTTTTTTAAAGGGTTAATCCGATACCTAATATTACATTAGAAAAATACGTAATTATTGAGTTTTATATAAAAATTCAAATCACATACTACCAATTTCGACAGTTTGAAAATATAAATCTGAAAGTTATTGAATTAGGAGTGCTTAAGTCAGGAAAATTACATATTAAGCACTAAACCGATCATTCATGAGATTTACTAACTCAACATCTAGGTCGGTAACATAAGCTTAATTTTAAAATGTAGTTAAAAATAATTATACCTGAAATTCCGTACAAGGTGGTGGAGGAAGAATGCAACCTCAACCTTGGCAAGTTCAGAACCTGGACAGCACCTAGAGCCTCCACCAAAGGGTGTGAATTTCTTGCATGTTTGATCTTGGCTCTGGAGTACATAAATAAACAACAATAACAACAAATCATTAATTGAATTTTAATTAAAAAATTAGATGAGATACGGTAATTGAATTAAACTAATCCTTAATTAATTAGATAATAATTAATTACATGAGGGCTATGAACAGGCTAATCTCTATACCAAAAGAAAAAGTCAATCACATACAAAATTTAAAAAGCATTATGTACCCCAGTTTAAAAGACTAAAAAGCTATTAGCTTGTCCTACATATATTGGTCCCCCACTCAACATCAAATTATTAATCATGCCTTGTTTTTCTTAAAGCAGTAATTAAGCAAATATAAAAAAAAAGTTATGCATTTGATTAGCCATTATTGTTAATTAATTAGATGTAATTATATGATAAAGTTACATTATTACCTCCCATCTCCAAGGATAGAATTGGGGAGCACTTGCATGGAGAGATGGGTCTAAATGTACTGCAGTAAAAACAGGTAGAACCTTCCAACCACATGGAATTACATAATCTGTCACAAAATTAATGTAATTTATATTAACCCAAATTTGTATTTTAATTAAGTAAATCAATTTAAATAGTCAAAAACCTCTAAATTTGACTTCTTTAAGGGCTTTTCTGTGCACAAATTTTACAACGTTCCCATATCTGAGAGCTTCATTGATGACCTACAAAGAAAATTAACATGCAATTATCTATATCTATATATATATATATATATATATATAGTAATATTGAGCATTGTAAGTAGTTATAGTATTGCTGGCAGCTGAGAAACAAAAAAGTGCTCTAGAGACTTCATATCATCATTGCATGCTAGAAATTACCAAAAAGAAAGATAATTAATTAGTAAATATAGTCAAGAGTAATTACATGTTGGGTAAAATCCATTCTCCTGTAGTCTTCCCAGTTCAAAAACTCATCTTTCTGCTTCATGTTTCTGATAGTCTCATGCTCTACCTATACGTTTTTGTGGACATCAAGTCTTTTATTATATAAATTATTGAATGCATATACATATATTTTAAGGTTTGATGTATGTATATATATATATATACCTTTAACTGTCGTAATGCATTGGGTGAGTGAGCTAGAAAATGCACCAGCATTGCCATTAAGAGAGATGTAGTTTCATAGCCACCCAGAAGAGAATCAAGAACAAAGCTCACTTTTTCATCTTCAGATAAGGTATCAACTCCCAGAAGTATCCCCAGAAAATCACTGCTACTACTTTTTCCACCATTACTCTTTCTTCTTTCCTCTATAATTGCTTTGACAGTAGAAGATATTCTGCTTCTAGCCTGTAAAGATGGTCAAACAAAAAGTTGATCATCACATGCCTCCTTTTTCCAACCAAAAAGGAAACCCACCTCAAAACACATAATTATAAACAAAGCCTTTCTTCTAAATTATATCAAATCAAACTTTTTTTTAGAAACCCCAAAAAAAAGAAGAAAGAGTTTGATTTGATTACCTGAACAGCTCTTGCATATGGAGTGCCAGGGATGTAGAGTGGAAGAGATATAAGTCCCCTCATGAAAGTAAGAAAATCTTCAAGAATTTTTGAGGTCTCTGGATCATCTGGTGTTAAACCTAGCACTTGCTTTACTATTACATTGAATGTGAACTGGGTGGGTTATGATGGAGGAAAAAAGAAAAGAAGAGAAAAAGAAAATGGAAAAGAAAGTTAGCAATCAATCATATTGATGCTTTATGTATACATAACAAATCCAATATAAATACAGTACTTTTCTGGCCTCTTCACAGAAGATGACTTGTGGCTTATCTTTCCAAGAGTGGAGAATCTGGATGGCAAATCTCTCAATGTCGTGGAGGAAGTCAGGGTTTGATTTGGTGATGGTGACAAGGGAAAGAGCCACATTTCTTAGCCTCTTATGGGTTTCACCCACTGCAACCAGCATGGAGACTTTGCCAAGAATTCCATGGATAGGCTTCGGGTAGCTGCACTGAAACAATTTACCTTCGTTTTGGAGTATGAAGTAGTTGAGTTCTGGGTCACAAGACACCACTGTTGGAGAGAAGAACAAGTGGGATTTGAACACTTTTCCATATCTGAAATTAAATTTCCCAAGACATCATAACCTTGTATTAACCTTCACATCAATATCATTACAGCTAGCCACTCTACCCTACATAAATTAGATGACAATTTGACGCTTCTACATAATTTATATCTGTATGTACATGTGTTCGGTGTGCTATCCTACTTTTCTCTTTTGATAATGAAAGAAAAAAAAAATTGACTTGGGTTTATCAATATAGCCTGTTTAGATCATATCAACATCAAGAAGCGTGCAAGCCTAGCTCATACATATATGTATATATGTGTGTGTGCATGTATATAAAAAGACATACCGAGAACAGTGGTCTTGAAGAAAAGAGCCAAGAGAATTGGAAGGGTGGGGCGTCAAAAACCCGAGTGTTTCACCGAGGATCGGCCACCCAAAAGTGCCCTTAGGAGCAAGGACAGGCTTCCAGAACAAAGGCAAGAAATGGTTCAATATAACCACTACCACAAACCCAACTAAACCACTCACCAGGATAAGCCAAACACACAGAACCATGGATGGAGGAAGAAGATAGGAGATCAGAATTAGTGGGTTTGAGGGGGAAGCCAAGTGATTGGCCTGGCATTAAATTTATAGAGAGAGGTTTTTTTTTTTTGGAGGAGAGATTCCTTATGTTTTATTCTAAACAATTTGCGGGAAAAGCTAACAGGCTTTTGTTTTGTTACAGTACTACTTTACTACTCAATGAGTTCACTTTTCAGGGTTTAATTTAAGGCACTGTACATGTTTTGATTGTCTTACCATCTACCTGACCCTCTATTACTAGCCCTTGGGATGCAGAAACTCTATATATTTTGTATGTATATAATACACTTGTGTATAATATTTCCAGAAAATGCATGTACACACTGATGATATTTTAACAAATATCTTGTAAATCTAAGAAACATATGTAATTATAGTTTTAAAATCTATATGTATAGGTTTCGTATGTGATCCATGATGTTGAGATTTAAATGCAAGTACATAATTGTACCTGTTCTATATATATCCGTTCTTGCATGCATTCTCTATCTATATACACTTCAATTTAAGAAAACATACGTAACTAATTCATTCTTTTTGTTGATCATCCCGTTTCCATGAGTTTCTTGGGGGTGATATATGTATACACACACATCAGAGTCAAAGCACATCTTGCATCTTGGATTCCTCAATATGATTATTTCGTTTTTGCAGAAGGGACCATTTCCGTTTTCATTTCCCTTCACTTGAAATTTGCTAGCAAAGAATGACGCATATACAGGTTTAGTGAATATTGATGAGTATAAAGTTTGAATATAATAAACTAATTTGAAGATTAACATGAGAAAGGAAGTAAGTGAATTGTTTGATGTATTGACAAGGGTAAGGATTGCAGAGGGATTATCTGTCTCTGACTCATCACGTTGCTCGAGATGGCACGAGGAGATGTCAGTTGGACCAAATTCTTGTTTTCTCTCTTTATTACCTTTGACTCATTTTCCCCTTCCCCTTCCTCTCTCTCTCTCTTTTAATGTAACAAATTAAAGAAGCTTGATTTTTTGTTTTTTTTTATTTAAATTTTCCACTCATACTTTATTTTTATCACTCGCTAGAAAATACAAAAAAAAAAAAGGTTTACTCCAAATTTTTTAAAATATTTTCTCTATCACCATGTTTTGAGTAAAATTAATTATACATTTTTTAGAAAAAAAATTCGAAATAAACTTCAACCGAGAAGGTATTTATACTCGAAATTGATACAAGTTAGATAAATATAGAATAACTATGAGCGCGAGATAACTCTTTTTTAAAAAATTAAGCAAAATAGTCTTGTAACTTTGAAAGAAATGGTGTCTCCTCGTAATAGTGACTAAACTCAAACAATAATTTATTAAAAAGATAAGTTTTCACAAATTCGTAAGAAAAATTGATGTTTGACTAATGTTGAAAAATTAGATTTAAAAAATTTAATTATCGTATTTTTTTATTTAAAAATATTAATAAAATTTAATTTAATTATTGTATTTTCATTAATATATAACTAAAATTTAAATCACGTTTAATCGAGTTTATAACATAATATATTTATAAAATAAGAAATTTTTTGTATCAGTGGTTTAAATAAAAGTCTTAGCTATTATATTATTATATTATATTGGTAGTATGTTTTGTTTATTTAAAGTTGCATGCTTGGTTAGTGAGGTAAAATTTGAAAAAGCATTTGCAAAAGGCAAGCCAAATAGAGTCTAAAATGAAATAACATAGCTCATTCCCATTACTCAAATTTCAATTTTCAAAATCTTGATTGAATTCAATTCAAACCTCTTTCCATACGTAAGAGCTTTATATAGAGATTGCAGACAGCCAGAAATGAAGGATCAGAAAAGCTGATCCTCTTTTTGCCCTCCTCAACATATATATATATATATATATATAAACATATAAACATATAATATATATATATATATATAGAGGCAGTAGGAGTGTATATATAATATAGTGTCGTGAGTGGGAGTAGTGACTATACAGGCAATAAAAGTTGCAGTTAAATCTACTTAGTACAGCAATCCCATGAACTACTACTCCTCTTTTTATTTGTCTCTTTACACATAACCCATCTGTATATATATATGTATATTTTTTTTTATCAATTATTTCATGATAAGAAGTTAATGACTCAAACTCATATTTTTTTAAAGAAAATATATGAAACTGAAAAATAATATATTTATTTTTTAATTTTTTTTTCTAAACATATATTTATTAATTAAATAATACATATACATTAATTATAATAAATACAAATAATTTAAAAAAAAAAAACACATCAGAGATATAGTACCACTCAAATATATAATTTCTATATATTTAATATGAAGCAAAAAAATATAATTAAACAGAGAAATTAAATGGTCATGCATAACAATAAGTGTCAATATACTTATACTGCATTTCAGTAATAATAATAATTAACTTCTATTTCATTGAAAAAACATTACTTGTTTTATTTTTGAGAACAAAATATGTTGACATACTCACATTGGCATTTTATGATATCTTGTAATAATGAAAAAGAATAGTCACGTTAAAATTAATGAAATTTTTTATTTTGATATAGTATTAAAGTTAATTAAATCTGAAGTGAATTTATTCAAGTTTATTGCTAAATATAATTTAATTATTCTACAATAAATTATTTTTTACCTATTAATTAGGATGTTAAAAAATTAATCACTAAATATATAAATTAATGGGTTCATTCAAACACCTTAGAATTATTATTGGCCGCGATCACTGGCTTGGTATGTCAGCTGTGCATGTCTTATCCTGTATATATATATATATATATATATATATATATATATATATATATAAACAATGTCAAAGCAACTTTATATATATATATATATATATATATATTATTGTCGTGCTTTTTGGGACTTTTGCTCTTTACTTTTCCCCCCTTCTTCTCGGCCTTTTTTTTTCCCTATAATATTGCTCTACAAGAAAAAGTAAGCAAGAAATTATTAGATTTTGTTCCGATCCAATTTATCGGGCTTAAGAAAAGCTACATAATGTTTAATTAACTTGTTAATTTAATTATTTTATTCTCAGAAAAAATAACATTATTTATCTCTTCTAAAGAGATAATTGAAGAAAAGTGATTATTTATTGAAAATATTTATATACATGCAGATTTGAGGTACAATATTGTTAATCATAATGTAAATATTCACCTTTTTACTAGTAAGTTAGTCAACTTGGAAAAAAAAAAAATATTTTTATTATGGTAAATATTAAAACTAAATTTGAATAGAAAAAATTCCCTGAATTATTGCACATTTGAAAATTAAAAGAAAGCTAAAGAGCTTTCAAAATAAAGCAAGAAAAGGGATTAATCTTAGTGAAGTGATTGCACGTGCAACCACGTGGTCCCCGTAGGAACATAGAATCATTACCGCTATGGGACAACTCACTCACCCGTGCGTCTCCTTAAATTTCAAAAACCATATACATATATATATATTTTTAAAAGTTAACTTCCAAAATGCAAATGCAAATGCAGAGTTGATTTCTCTCTCTATATACACAGTAATTGGTAGGTTAATAGATTGAATAGAATATTATTTTCAGTCAGCTTTTACATGAAATTTGGAGACCGGCTTCCCCAGGATGCAATTGTTGTCAACAACTTTAATATGAGAAAAAAGAAAATATTGGAAACAAGTGAGGAGGATTCACATCTTTTCAATTTTTCCTAATAATAAATGCATTTATCCCACAATCAAACATTCAAAACCAAATCAATAGCTGCAAGTCACGCATCAAAATGTTAATAGAATCCTATGCCTGTCTACAATTCCCAAATAACATAGCAAGTTGAAGGAAGCCCTACTTATTCTGAACTTCCAATTTCAGCGCAGCATCTTCTAATATATCATCTTCCTGTTTAGTTAATAAGCATTTTCTTTAAAAGATTTCAAGCAACAATACCTCCCTACATTCTAATAAACAAGCAACTCATCATAGACAAAGGAGATCAACTTCTACTCCTAGCTTTCAGACCATGTGACCCCTCCAAAGTTCCCCCAGTGTAATGCACCTGTACGCTAGCTGATGCTGTGAAAAATGGTACAAATATACGAGATGACAGTAGTTATCGACCTCGGCCACGTCCCCGTCCGCGACCCCGTCCGCGACCTCGTCCCACAGGCCTCCCTAAGGACACATCGGGCAGAGGAAAGAAAGTCAATTGAACAGATAAAAAGCACTCTTACTCAAAGGTACAAAGGCAATATACAAATACCAGCAGTTGGCTTCTTGGGCTTGACCCTTGGTGTCTCCTCTACAAGTAATGTTTCCAGGTTCAAGCTGTCAGGGAGAATATAATAGCGGATGTTGGTACCCCTTACACTTAGATGGTCAAGAGTAACTGGATTTTTTCCCTTTAGTGTCAGCTTCACAGTCTTCAAGTGTGTATTCATGCTGATATCCACCCCTACAAGATTTGAAGCAAAATGTCACTACAATATTTTCAAATTTTTGAATGTTTTTTTTGGTAGTCCAGCAAGTCCAATAAGTGAAAAAATTGATTACAGAAGAAAGAAAGCCAATGGACTAATCAACATCGTGTTTGATTGCAAAATAAGAAAGCATTGGTAGGGTTCAAATTTCGGCAGCCTCACTGTCTAAGGTTACTGAATTGAAGTCTCCAACTAAGTTATCTACCACAACGTTTCGTCAACAACACGACACGACTTTCTCTATAACATCTTTTGCAGTTCTATTAATCACTAGCCAAAACAGAAATCAGAAGGGTATGCTCAATAGAAAGTTAGAGCTCCTTGGTCCTTGGAGTACCCAGTAAAAAGAAGAATTGCAGAAAGAAACTACATATTTTTAGTCGTACAAAATTCCAATGGTTTTATGGCTTTAAAAAGACAACCACTCAGTTTTGCCAGCCTTTACCCAGCAGAGCTGAATCAAGTATTGGATTTAATTTTTTTTTCTCCAGAAAATCAGATTTGAGTGTCATTATCCATGACTCCATCAATAGTTCCAAGCTTTGAAACTTATCCTCCTGCTTATACCAAAAATATACAACTAAAGCAAGTGAAATGTTGATAAATTCTTTTGCACTTGCACATTCTTACACCTATTTTACTCTGTCCGATCATCTGCCGTAACCTTCTCAGAGCTCACCCTTTACTGGTCTTTCATTTAGCTTCAGGAAACTGAATGCTTTCTTTTTTGATAATGTCGATCACTTCATATACTATATTCTCCCACAAGAATTCCACCTTAATCTCTTTATTTCAGCTTCAAACATTTTTAAATTATATCGTTGCCTGACTACCTGGTACTGTATATCAAATAGCATAACTGCAGTTGTAACCGTTTACAAAATTTTCCTTTAACTTGTAAAGTTTTTAGACAACGGGAGATTACAATATTTAATACATTTTCATTTCAATCAACTTGCTCTGATTATGTAATATCATTTTGGCTCTTGATTAATTGTACTAAATCTGCATTTTCTATATTCTATTATAGTTATATTCAAGGGGAAGAATCTTGCAGGCACATTCTCCTGTGGTGCTCGTTTGTGCATCATTTTATTAGGGTTCGGCATATGGTTTGTTAGGTCTGAATTGGGTAATTGTTGGTTCTGTTAAGGAGGAACTTCGCCCTTAGAGAAGCATTCAAGGGGCTGAGAAGATAATTTTTATACCCTGGCTACTTAATGGGTAATACAGAAGGAAAGGAACATAAGAGCTTTTGAAGGGATTGAATCTAACTTTATTAACTTTAAGGATTCTTGGTCTCAGACCCTAAGCTTTTTAATCAAAGGTCATCCACTTTATTTTAGTGAGAATTTTATAAACCTAAAAGATATTTTGATAAACTTGTAAATCTTTGTACATGGATTGCATCTCATTGATGCTCTTGAATATATATATTGTCCATATTAAAAAAAAAAAAAATTATAGTTACATTCCACTCAAAACTTAGGACCCTACCTACATTATGCAATTTCAACAAGCTCACTTTAATTACTAGTTAGAACTAATGCTATTTCCTTCAAGTAACATATATCAAGGGTACGTCATCTAGAATGACTTGTAACCTCATGCATAACTCAGACAAGAGAAGATACAGATACAAAGCATATTCCTAGTGTAAAGTAATTTAAAACATCCATACTAACTCTAATAGATCTTATTAATTCCCGAATAAACAAATGTTTCCCCCAACTCAGACACAAAAATCCAAAATCAACCATATTACAGGAGACCTCGAAATCAATTTTATCCCTTTATACCTTCAAGGATCCCTGATTACTTTTCTTCTCTAAAGGCTTCAATAAGATCAATAGTGACAATATTAGCATGAGACCTGAGGGAGTTTCACTATGTCACATGTTTCTATGTTCCGCAACCTTCGCCAGGAGGCCCATAGTGTTAGCATTCAAAATTTTGGATTATTTTGAAATGAATTCCATATAGAATTGCGTAAAGGCATTCCATGGCCTTTTTAGATTCTACAAAACTTAATGGAATTTGAAAAGAAACTTGGGAGTCCAGAGAAGAATAAGCTTTAAAAAAAAATTTAACTCTTATTTGTGCTTCTCCAAATATAGTTATTTAATTCACTTCCAACAAATATGCTCAAATTTTATGTTTTATTTAGAAATAAAAGCTTATTTAGAGATAATTTCACACCTCACTTCAACCTAAAACTCAAAAAATACACACAAAATCAGCATTATAAGTTTCTAAGTATAAAATATAATCACAAAAACTTCCATTGAGTCCTTTAACAAAGACACTCGCACGTCGAAGCAAACAGGTAGAAAAATTTAGGAGGAAAGTACTCAAGACTGTAAATAAGCGGAGAGAGAGAGAGAGAGAGAGAGAGAGAGAGAGAGAGAGAGAGAGAGAGAGGAACCTGTGATCGTGCCATGAACTACTGTTCCGTTCTTGAGCTCGATAGACACAGTTTCATTGTTCAATTTCATCAAAAACCTAATTGATTTTCCACATCAAACGACAAAGAAATGACGCGAAAATAACAAGGAGATTCAGATAGCAAAAAAAAAAAAAATCAAGACCAATTTTTATACAACAAATTATTCGTTTAAAACTTTTTTTTTTATATATATATAAAAGAGAAACAATACCTTACGAGCTTCATATTCGTTGGTTTGCAAAGGGGAGGGTTTTAGGAGAAAATCAGTCAGAACCTTGCTTTGGTATCTTCGTATAAAGCACGTGCCCGACCCGAAAAACACAATCGGGTTACCATTAGTCCCTGGATCCGGTGTAGTATAGGTGTGAGTGGTCCGACCCAATACTAACCATGGGCCGAACGGACCAGCTCATGGTCCGGTTGAACCAGTACAACAATTTTTTTTTTTATCAATTTATTTATAAGATTTGTTCAATTTTTTTTTTTGAGCAGTTACTTTATTTTCTATTAAAAAAACTTAATGATTATAATAAATACGGCATCGTTTTTTTCTCGGACGGCTTTTCCCATTATATAATAGTAGCTACTTATGAGACCTAGATTTTTTTTTTAATATTAAAAGCATACATTAATAATTGAGTATATATATATAAGCATTTATATGCTCCGTTATTATTAATAATTCTTTCAATCACTATGCATCACATCACATTCAACATTCATGAGTCTTTCAAGGAACAAATAGAGATTTATAATTAATTATAAATAAGGAGAAAGGTTTATATATTAGTTTTAGTTTGTTTTGGTCTTTTAAATTTTGATGGAAAATAAATTAATTATAATAAAAAATAAAACATAAATAAAATGAAATATAAAATAAAATTACATAAAATAGAAGTGTAATTTCACCCTATAGAAAACAGTCAATTGCAAATTACAAGAGTCGTAAAGACGTCATTCAAAGGATTCTAAAAGATAGCCAGCCATTTATAGAAAATAAAAGTTTCCAACTGGAGTATTTGGAAAAGGTTACCCTCCATTCCTTTCCTCCCTCCTAAATTTATTGCTACTGAATTTACTCCCCTACCCCCCAGTATTTATTATTTAAAATAAATTAAAAAATCAAAGAATTAATTTATTTAATGAAATTTTTTATTTTTACATTATATAAAAAGAAAATAATCATTAATATTTGCTTAATAAAACAAACTATAAGCTTACAATAAGAAAAGAAAATGACGGTGGAAATTTTTTAATGTGATTGTATTAAATAATGACAAAGAGCACGTGAGTGTGTAGTTGAATTCCTGCAATCGTGAAATGACGTCCACCAATTATTCTCCGCTAACTCTCAGATTTTTTCCATACCCCAAAAAAGAAATATTTCAAATGAAAAAACTATTTTCCCAAACTACCCTTACCAGTTTGGACTCAATCACCCTAATCCTCAGGCCCTTTCTGGTAATTTCACAGCACACCGGGGAGGGGATCAACGGTTCCCAAGACCGCATCAGAGTCAGATCCCCACATAAAATAGGACTCCCCCCCTTCTCCTCTCCCCATTCTTCACCTCCATTTCTGTAACAGAAAAATAACAACACTAATAAGAGTGAAGCAGGGAGCTCCATTTCTGTAACAGAAAAATTACCTACGCACTCTGTTCGCACATTCTCTCTTCACTGATAAATCTCTGTAATTCTAGATTTCCACGGAGAACTTAACAATGGCGAGTACGGCAACGATTGGAGCTTTGAGAGTTCCTACCGTTTCTTCTTCTTCTTCGGCTTCGTCCAATTCCTCGAATCCGACCAGGAAGGCAGCCGTGAGGAGCTTGTCGTTCTCGTCGTCTTGTCTTTCAGGAGACAATGTTTTGTTGCGAGCGGTTTCTGGTCGCCGGGGAACTGCCAATGGAGACAGGAGACCAATGATCGTGTCTCCCAAGGCGGTTTCGGATTCTAAGAACTCGCAGACATGTCTTGATCCTGACGCCAGCAGGGTGAGTTTCTCCATTCCGAATGGTTTTTAAGAAAATGCGAAGTTAACGACGGTACATGAGATTCATGTGAAGTTGTTTCTCTTTTTGTCACTGTAGCTTTTAAAAATTGTTGTTTGATTCGATTAATTATTCCTTTTTGGTTTCCTGTTGTGGGAAACAGTTGCATGATTGCTTCTATTATAAACTTTATTTTATGTGCGTATTCCTTTGCATAAGTAACACGCACAGATATAACAAACTCGTATATTTGACGGATCTTCTTCATTATAGTCGATGAATCACTGCATTTACATGTATTTGGCAGTCAAATGGATAATAATTTGAATTCAAATGGTCACAACATTATCTTCAAAATCGTGATCTAAGTAGTCCTATGAATGGAATAGATGAATTCTATGCGCAGGAGTTCTACATACAAAAGTCGGTCGGGTCCCAACTCGATACGGAATTCATGATGTCATTCTTTTACAATCTAGCCCTTATTGGACGAGCAGCGGAGGGTTCCTGTGGGTTTCTAATCCCATTTGTATTTCCATTTAAGAGTTATCTATATTGTACTATAATTGATTTACGTATATTAGTGATTGATAAAATTATTAAGAACTTTTTTAGTCCTCCTTTAGAAATTTATGCACCGGATTAATTATATGTACATCCAATCAGGTAGATGAGAATCAAGGATCCCAACTGATTATTTTATGGTTCACAAACTGATCATGAAGTTCTCCGCTTTTTATCTCTTTTGCGCTGTGGAGTTCCTGTAAATTACATAATAACTTTTTTTCTTTCAATTTCTGATTTCGAATAGAGCGTGCTAGGTATTATTCTTGGAGGTGGTGCCGGGACCCGACTCTACCCTCTTACCAAGAAGAGGGCAAAACCTGCTGTTCCTCTAGGTGCGAATTACAGGCTGATTGATATTCCTGTCAGCAACTGTTTGAACAGTAATATATCGAAAATCTATGTTCTTACACAATTCAATTCTGCATCACTCAATCGCCACCTTTCACGAGCATACGCGAGCAACATGGCTGGTTACAAGAATGAAGGTTTCGTTGAAGTTCTTGCCGCTCAGCAGAGTCCAGAAAACCCAAATTGGTTTCAGGTACGATTGTAAATTCAATATTCAATTCTTTGTTTCTACTTCTTTCTTTTAATTCTTCTAGAAATTATTTGTCTTCTTAAAAAAAATGACAACTTCTGATCAGGAGGTGAGACTTTAGCATTTGGATTCATGTAGCTAAGTTGCCATTAAGGCCTAATTGAGTTGAGTTGGTAGAAACCCAATTGAGATGAATCATTTTTATAATTACAAATTCTAATAAATATAATGGTGTTGGAATGATTTTACTTTCAGTATCTTATCTCCAAATTGTTACTCTGAAAAAAAAAAAAAATTCAGGGCACAGCTGATGCGGTCAGGCAATATTTGTGGTTGTTCGAGGAGCACAACGTTTTGGAATTCCTAGTTCTTGCTGGGGATCATTTGTATCGGATGGATTATGAAAGGTTTATTCAAGCACACAGGGAAACTGATGCTGATATCACAGTGGCTGCATTGCCCATGGATGAAAAGCGGGCCTCTGCATTTGGATTAATGAAGATTGACGAAGAAGGACGCATAATTGAATTTGCCGAGAAACCTAAAGGGGAGCAACTGAAAGCTATGCAGGTGAATTTCCTTCCGATAATTTAGTTACATAAAGTATGATTCTATTGGTAAGTTTGTCTTGCTATAGCTACTTAGTTCTAATATATTATTGTTTGGCCGCTAGGTTGATACTACAATTTTAGGTCTTGATGATGCAAGAGCAAAAGAGATGCCTTATATTGCTAGTATGGGTATATATGTTGTCAGCAAAGATGTGATGTTAGAGTTGCTTCGAGATAGGTTTCCTGGAGCCAATGATTTTGGGAGTGAGGTTATTCCTGGTGCTACCTCCGTTGGAATGAGAGTAAGTCTCTTTTAGTTTAGCTCAATTTGATTCCTCTTAAAATCTTCTAACAAACTGGCTCTTTCAGTAATTATGGAGTTTGGTTTGTGTGGATTTTGGTCCAAGTTGAAACTAATTTTGTCAGTTCCTTAACATGTCCATCAACTAATGGGCATTTGCTTGTGCCCAATACAGCGCTCTGCTTCAGAATTGGAGTTTGGCCGTGGTCCGGTCCTGTACTTAAAATACTTGCCTCCTTCCAAATAAATTGAAAACCACAAATGATTCTAATCCTTTTGAGACTCATGAAAGTGAGAAATCATAATATCTTCTATGTTTTCAACAATTACAACCTCTCCTTGCAAATTTTATCTACTCATCTGTTATAGTTACTTCATATATTTTAGATTTGTTTCTAAACCTGAATTTCCTATCAAGATTTCTGTGGTTTAATACTTCTTAACATTTCTAGGTGCAAGCTTATTTGTATGATGGCTATTGGGAAGATATTGGTACTATTGAGGCATTTTATAACGCAAATCTTGGCATCACCAAAAAACCAGTGCCAGATTTCAGGTAGTTCTTAGTCATTGTTGTAAAATCATCCTACCAGCTGGTGAACTAGGTCAAAGATTTGAGAAGTCCTAAAATTATGGGCCTATTTCTGCAGCTTCTACGATCGTTCAGCTCCAATCTACACCCAACCTCGGTATTTGCCTCCATCCAAGATGCTTGATGCTGATGTTACTGATAGTGTGATTGGTGAGGGTTGTGTAATTAAGGTAACTCAACTGGCTAACTTGTTTGTGGTTGGCTATAACTTCTACCCTAGGCAATGTAACATTAAGTTATTTGTTGGAATCAATTCTACCTTTTCTTTAATGCAGAACTGTAAAATTCATCATTCTGTGGTTGGACTTCGATCTTGCATTTCAGAGGGTGCAATCATAGAAGATTCATTATTAATGGGAGCTGACTATTATGAGGTATTATTACTTCCTGAAAGTTAAGTCAAGTGGCCAATTAAATATGCTAATGTTATTTTTTCAAGATGTGTAATTGACCTTAATTATATACAATGGCAAATATAGATTGCAATCAGCAGGAAACGATAATTTACTGAATTCCATTTTCATTTATATTAATTATTTTTTCTCATTGTTTTGTTCCAGACTGATGCTGATAGGAGATTTTTGGCTGCAAAGGGTAGTGTTCCTATCGGTATTGGCAAGAATTCTCACATAAAGAGGGCAATTATTGACAAGAACGCTCGAATTGGGGACAATGTCAAGGTTGTGATTTTACCAATTTACTCTTCCTATGTCTGTTAAATTGGCTCTCAATTTTAGGGTTTCTCCCACCTGCACCTGCTTTAGAGACATTTGTTATTAGCAGTCACATCCACTGAAAATCTTCCAAGAAGAAACTGCTTGGCCATGACGGCACTAAAATATTGATATCAATGCATGCAACTGGTTTCTATTGGACATAAACGAACTACATGTAGGTTTACAACTGGCATTGGTCCACTACATGCTATGCTCTCCTACTCATATGTCCTGATCTCCTTGTCTCGGTTCTCTTAGAACCATAGTTGTGTCATTCAAAGATTTTGATCTTTAACAAGAAATTCCGTATCTCTATTTGCAGATTATCAACAGTGACAATGTGCAAGAGGCAGCGAGAGAAACAGATGGATATTTCATTAAAAGTGGGATTGTCACTGTAATTAAGGATGCTTTGATTCCTAGCGGGACAGTAATCTGAGAATTTCTTGTGAGTTACAATTTTAACTGCTGTTACCTCTTCTCTGCGATTCCTGAGAAAGTAATCTGCAATGGAAAATCTGCTTCCCCGTTACAGTAGGTTCTGTTTCTTTAATCTGTAGTTGTATATTTCTCGGTTATGTACTAATGCAATGTAATTAAGAGAGGAAGAGAGGACGTGGAAGACATGCTGTAAAGGCCTAGTTCTTCCAAAATAAAAGCTTTTCCCCCTTCCTATAGTTTTCTTTCCTGTTTTCTTTCATGTTCCCTTATTTTACTTTCTTGTCATAATTAAAATATTTATTAGATATTGTAGGAGCACAAGCCATGGGTTGGAAATCTCTGAATGTTATTGGTTCGAATTGATTCTTTTTGTATGGTCTTTCTACATAGACCTAAAATAAATTAATCATATATTCTTTCTACTTATTTTAACCCATGTAACAGCTAGTAATGACCCAATTAAGTTGGATGTCTCTGTTGAATCGATGATCGGAGTTGTTGCTTTCTTGATTTCATGTTGCAGCCAGCAAATTTCCTCTGGAACTGAAAGAGGTCTGACTGGTGGCTATACAACATCGTTTTATTTGAGTTATTGACAAGGTTTCATTTGATACAAATTGGGAAGGAAGAAGAGAAGCAAATCTGGAAGCTTAAAAAATTAGGATGAAATAAATAGAGCAGAGCAAAGTTGTCATGATCGGAGCTGCTCCCAAGGTAATAATATCTTACTCCATAAATGGATCCCCTGCCAGCATAGACTGGTTCTCCTTGGTAGGCCTCAAGAAAACACAGAAATCCCCTGGTGCTCCGATGATTGCCAGAGTATTTTTCATTTTGAGTTTTGCGAAAAACACGTTCACACGAATTTATAATTCGAGATAAAGATGATGGTTGAATGATTAAAAAAAAGAAGTGTAGTTGGGAAATCAAATGAGAAAACCATTAAAGATAGAATATACATAGCCGAGATAATTGAGAACCCAGAACTTAATCTTGCTACAAAGCAAAGACAAGCAGGCTTCTGTAGGGACCTCCCCTGTTCTGTAAACAACTCCTCATTGTAGTTGTCACCAAAAGTCTATATAAATATGAGCCTTTTAACTGGGAAACACTTTGTGTATAGATATATATATGTATCTATATATTTATAGATATGTTATATTTTTGCTGTGATGAAAATGCTGGCCTGCATGTCACCATGTCACAAGTTCCTGACGTTAGTTTCTGAACTTTTTTTTTAAACTGATGATGCTTGCAGTCAACTGAAAATATAGAGAAAACAGATTTAGTTTAATGTTTTAAATAACAAGGTCAACTTCCTGCTTTTTTAACTTTTATATATATATATATATATGTATATATATCAAGTTCTAACAAAGCATATACAAAAGTGTATTCAGGATTCCTTGCAGGATTGGGTTAGCATTAATCTTATATTTCCATTCTAAAATGTTCCTGATTTAGTTGTGGTATGCGGTGTGAATGCAGATGATAAAAGTCATTTTGTTGTTATTTAAAGTATTTAATTCAGAATTATTTTAATTAGAAGGTATTATATATATATATAAATAATTAAAGATCATGTGATATTAAAATAATACATTTTTAATTCTATCCACTTTTAATGAAATTGATTAAATTCTTTCTGTTTCATATAAAATTTTATAAAAGTTTAATTTTTTATCTTTTTAAACCATCAACAATCATATAATTTTCTAAAAAACAATATATATATATATAATATAATATAATATAAACTCAGTATGTAAAGACTTTGATAGAGAATAAGAAATAACCACCATCTAGTATAAAAATGAAATTCTTTAAATTTTAAGAAAAACATAAATCATGAATAAAATTAACCAATAATATCTAAACAATTTTGTGTTATATGCTCAGTGGGGAATATACTGTATCTGGAACCGAATATTATAATTAATTAGACAGAGGTTGCATTAATATGTTCAGATACGAAACTTTGACCATTGTTATCCATTTAATTAATTATTATTATTGCTGCATGGACAGACAAAAAGGATACAACACCAAAGAAACGACAAAACAAAAGCAAATAAAATTTACAAGTTTTAACTTGATTCCCTCGTCTTTTCATCATAGGAAGAAGAATCCCAAGAATTTCTTACGTAGACCTTTTCCTACTCTGACAAAGGTGTTTAATTTAAAGAAACCAAGGAAGATACTTGGAACATCTATCTATCTATCTCTCTCTCTATATATATATATATATTATAATGGGCTGAATTAATCTCTTCACACGCACACACACATATATATATATGCGTGTGTGTATGTGTGCGTGTTTGTGTGTGTATATATATATATGTATACATAAAGTAGAAGAAGCCGGTAAGTTGAGGAACATAGAGAAGATGGCAAGGGCTCTGCAAGTACAAATGGCAGGAGAAGAGGTGGGTATTATGTTGATAATTTGCCAAGTTTTGGTGGCGCTTTCCATCTTGTCCGCCATTGTTTTTGGTTGTGGTGATTACAGCACTGAAGAAGACAAAGACAAGGAGAAGGAGAAGAAAGATCGGAAAGAAAATGATCAGGTTACCGTCAGCTGTTGCGATGGCGGTTGCTGCAATGCCGAATGTGGTGCCTGTGGCGGTGGAAATGACGGAGATGGCGGAGGCTGCGGTGGTTGCGGTGGTGATTGATATTCCCTTCAACGTTTTGCTAATAGAGAAGATCAAATAATTAATGCCATTAGTTTTGCAGTAAATTGAATTAATTAATATTCTTCATGTAGATTGAATATTGTCTTTGAAATCATCACGAGATCGTGTAAGAAATACGTTCATATATATGGCATTCTTTTTTTTTTTTTTTTTTTCTAAATAATTTTAATTTTGATAATAATATTTATTAAAACTACAGTGAAATTTTAATTTCAACTTTTATAATATAAATTAAATTATTCAAAAATTAAAAAAATTAATCATGTACTATCGTAACAAAATAAAGTAAATAAAAAAGACATACGAAATTTAATGATAATGTGTTTACAAAAATTAAAAAATATTTCTTAAATAAAATTCTTTAAAATATACATTAAATATTTATTAAAATAAATATAAAATATTTATTAGTATAAACACAAACTATTTTCAAAATATATATATAATATATCCAAAAATTTAAATCAGATATAAGTTAAAGGATAACCCAGTTGCATTTGGTTGATTCACCATAATCAGTCAATCCTCAATTCTTAAATAGATTAAACTTTGTATCTTATTATTATTATTTTTTTTAAAAAAGTCAACCAATTGAAAGTCAACTCAATTCTAGCTTCGCACGATTAACTAATAAAAATAACTGATTACCTATAGATTCTAATTGATGTTCCTTAATTAATCATTGAATTTTACATTAATTTTTTGATAGAATTTTTTATATTAATTAATTAAATAATACTTAAAAAAACCATAACATAATTTATGGAGAATTTACAGTCTATAAATATTAACCACGTGGAAGAAAAGGAAAAAGATTGCCAAGGTCTCCAATTTTTAATTTCCTTTTCTTTTCTTATTATGACCATTTTTAAGGAAACCTGGCTGAAGTTTCTTCGAAAGTGTATATACATATATATGCACACACACACACACACATGCATATAGGTCGTAATATCTATGAATTAGTCGAGTATTGACTTGGTTAATTAATTAGCTCTGTGTGCGTGTATAAATTAAGATGGAAAGGATAGGATGATTAGGGTAAGTATAGTGATTAGTAGAAGAATATTAAAGATGGCAAGGACCCTGCCAGTTGGCGGGGAGGAGGCCGGTATGATTTCTGGCGGCGGGCTTAATCTGTTTCTGGTTTTCCAAGTCTTGGTGGGGTTCTGGATCTTATCCGCAGTTGTTTTCGCCTGTGCAGATGGCCATGGAAACCACCTCGCCAAGAAGAAGCACTCAACTAGCGGCGGCTGTGGTGGCGGAGGTTGCGGTGGCGGCGGCTGCGGTGGTTGTGGTGGTTAATTCACTTCCAACGAACTACTGCATGTATCTACATATATTGTATACATAAAATAGTCGTGTGTGTGTGTGTATATGTATTAAAATAAAATCATCTCCTTCCTTTAATGCAAGAGTTGTGTATGATGTGTGTACTTTTGTTAAGAAATTTATGTAATTCATAATTTGTAATTTAAAATAACATCTTTTTAATTAAATAATACATATATACTAATCATAATTATTAATTAAGCAATATATATATATATTAATCATAATATAAACTTTTAAGAATAAAATAAGAATAACTATTGTGATTTTAATCTAGAAATATTTATAAAGTAAATTACACTTATATTCGTGCAACCTCAAGGGTTCTGCACATCAGAAATTTCTGATTAATTTTTGTTTATTATTGCAATCAGTTATTAAAAAAAAACGTAGCCGTTGATGACTAGATATCGGATTTCCATTTTTTTC
>NW_019014556.1:820404-832953 GCF_000150535.2 Carica papaya
TGTAATTAATGGTACTGCATATACTTTTTATTTTTAAAAAGGTGTTTTGCATTCCTGTTTGTGGTTCTGCTAATTGAGGCAGCAAAACACTTTCAAATATTATGATTTATTTCAAACATCAAATTTCGTTTGCAAATGGATTTCTGATTATTTTAATTTGCCTCATTTCTCCTTTATTCTGAACAAAATCTTTAGGTTACCTTTTGCTGTATGATCTCATGGATTGATCTCAGATAGCAAATAAGAGACTTACTAGCTTCAGACATGATAAGTTTGGTACGGGTCGAGTCATCTTTATTTTAAGGATCGATGCAGCTTATGAACGTCAATGTTTTGGGTTTGGAAATGTGCAAATCAGTTCAGGGGGTCATATTAGAACGATGCATGTTTAGAGACAATTCAAAATTTTGGGTCATTTGATCTGATTCAAGTAGTCTGATATTAGGTACAACGTGAAATTGAAGATACAAATTGGCTGACGATGATACTTGAATGTGAGAAATGTCACTGAAGTCCAGACCCGTGGGTTGTCTTTGAAGTTGAGGAATGATTAGGTAAGTGATCTAAGTGTGCAAGTCTAGGTAGTTGCTGCAAGATCATATGTGAATATTCGAGTTTGTTTTGATAGCTCCTTCTGTACCTCGCAAGAGGAACTTACTCAGGTTCATTTTGATGGTTACATTCTCTTTAAGTGAAAGAAAAATCCTTTCACGTTGACACTGGGGAGATTCCTGAAATTTATTGCTCTATTAGCTGTTATTTCCTTCTATGTCATGCCAAGGAAACAAAGAGAAACTGTGATAAACTGATTACATATTTTATATTGAGTGCCTGGCTATAGGCTATTGATAATGCTGATGGGGTTATCAATAGTTCAAAACCAGGATATCTTTACACTGCTTGAACTCATAAATGATTGTTCATGCACTTGTACTTTGACAGTCCCCATCCTAGCTATGTAGAGTTCATTGCAAATCAGTTCAGGATGTAATCGTATTCATTCATTTCTTTCAAGTATTGTAGGCCAATAAACAGTTTCATCATTAATTGTTTAAGTTAAGGGTGGTTTATCCCTTATCTCGGTCTTTATCACAGGATAAGTCATCAGCACCTCGCACTGAAGATCACGTACGTCATGATGAACCACGATCCAGTGTAAGAGCATCTCCGTTCTCTCAAAAGGATTCTAGAGCACGCCATGCTAGTCCTGATCATTTAAACACAGAAAAATCCAGAATGAGTGATAGAAGTTCAGAAGCTAGTGAGGTCCTGTGGATAGGTTTTCCAGCTTTATTGAAGGTGGATGAAGTGATCTTGCGGAAGGCTTTCTCCCCATTTGGTGAAATAGAGAAGATTACTGTATTCCCTGGTCGTAGTTATGCATTTGTTCGTTTCCGGAGTATAACATCTGCTTACAGGGCAAAAGAAACTCTTCAGGGTAAATTGTTTGGAAATCCCCGTGTGCATATTTGTTTTGCAAAGAGTGATGCTGGTTCATCCAACAGCGGTAGGAGCTCAACAAGTGCCCCTCTCACCCCACATCTGAAATCAAATGGTCGGCTGGGATCTTCTGATAATTTTCATCATGATAGGAATTATGGAAGCACTATTGGAGATCCTAGGATCAGATCTCCGAATCTTATTCCAGATGTGGATTCTAGTGATCCCAGATGTTTATAATTATAATAGGAAGAGGTCTTTGTGGAGCGAGGATGATGAAAACTGGAGGTTTGGGGAAGGGGGGCCTGAACCAGGCCTACCACAAGATGTGTACGAACGTCATAGTAGTCCAAGAGAAAGGGTCTCTATTGTCCATGATTTTCCTCAGAAGTTTCCTCAAAAGAGTCAATTCTATGAAGAACCATGGGATTTGCCAGAAGATGCCTATTATCATCATGAAATTAAGAAACTGAAGACTAGTGCCTTTCCTCCTGAAAAAGAGTTGCCAGAATATCCGTTCTCTAAGCCAGAACAAGAGAAACATGCTCTTCCTCGGGTATTCTCTGATTTTCCGCAGAATGAAGCCTTCGATAAAAGCTTTAATTCTGCACCTTTTGGGTATAAACATATTCCTGATCTCCCAGTGAGTATAGGTCTGCCTCATATAGAAAGAAGTGATCATTTGAGAGCACCTTATGATAATTTGCAGATCGGATCTGTCTCCATGCCATCAAATACTGTTGAGAGGAAAAGTTTTACCCCGGAGTTGGATCAGGCATCCATGAATGACTGGAAATGGGAAGGCACTATAGCAAAGGGAGGCACTCCAGTTTGTCGTGCTCGCTGCTTTCCTGTGGCTGTGGGAAAAGCCTTGGACATCATGCTGTAAGTAGTAGTCATCCTTTACATAAAGTTTTTATCTCTCTTAGCCAAGGCATTAGCTTGCTGATAACTTCTATCTTGCCCAATTTGTTCTCTGTGTGTGTGTGTGTCAACTAATATGCAATCCCACTCTCGTACCCTTAAATGAAGAAAAAGAAAGCAACAACTGATATGCCATTATGTATTTTGTTTCTTTATACTTGATATCAATTCAGTAGACAGTTCGGTATCCACTGGATGTATCCAGTTACTTTCTTTTTGTATGCACTCAATGGTTCAATTTACTGTGTTGGACCAGAGCAAATAATAATTTTTTTTTAGTCTTACAGGCAGGTGCTCTTTGGGTATATTCTGGTCCTGTGGGTTAAAAGTGTTTGAAAACTGAATTATTTATCTCCTGGAGCCAAAGCAAATCACTTGATCATGTTCCAATCTTTTGTAATGCTGATGTTCACTTTGATAAATGAATATTTTAAGTTATACAAGTACGACTGTCAACAAAAACAGATTTCATATTGATCTCCAGTCAGCGTGCATGCCAAATTTGAGTAAATCTTTTCTAAAAATAATTATTTTTCTATTAAAAATGAAAACAATGTAGTGCAACTTCAATTTCATAGGCATCACAATTGAAAACAAACATGCATTTATATGTTTCTCTCTCTGAGTACATTAATTCATGCTCTGAGATGATTTTTTAACGCTTTATGGCAGGCCTGAATTCCTGGATTGCACAGCAAGAACTGGTTTAGACATGCTGGCCAAACATTATTATCAAGCCTCTAGTGCTTGGGTTGTTTTCTTTGTCCCAGAAAGTGATGCTGATATAGGATTTTATAATGAATTTATGCACTATCTGGGGGAGAAGCAGCGAGCAGCAGTTGCTAAATTAGATGAGAGAACAACATTGTTCCTGGTACCTCCATCAGATTTTTCAGAGAAGGTGCTGAAAGTTCCTGGTAAGCTGAGCATCTCCGGTGTTGTTTTGAGACTAGAGCACCCTGGTTCTAGTTTTGGGTCTCTTCCCCAACCAAATGATTACAGAGATGGAAACTTGTTAGCTTACCATGGGGATACATCTAACACAAAGGCTTCCGCACCTCCTGGGTCTTTTCCTCCGATTCCTGATCTGATTAAGGCAGGAATTAATGATCTATCTTTTGTTGGGAATCTGACTGCGCCAGCTCCATCAGCATCATTTTCGGGCTCACTGAATGCTATAAGGAATCTGACCGACTCATATGTCGATAACAGACATGATCACCCACCTCTCCAACGATTAGGACCAAACTGGTCTCCTCAGGATCCACGGAACTCAATTTCTAGTGCTAGAAGCTTACCATCACAGGTATCCAATAATGCTGTTGATCTTCCTTTTCACTCGGGCAATCCTAGGGTTGTTCAAGAAATGAACTCTGGTCACAATGGCAGTGTGATTTCTGGGATTCCACTATCTGGCCCCAGCAAGTCATCTATCGATGAAACTAAACACTCGATTCCTCCCTTATCTCTGCCTATCTCTGGTTTGCAACCAGAACAGCTTGCACAACTGGCGTCATCTCTTCTGGGACAGTCCAGGCAGGTGGGGAGCACTCCAAATGTATCTATGGGGGAGGAACTTAAGCAGATGAACAGAATGAGCCAGTCTGACAATCTATATAAACCACAAGACAGGTATTCTTTCCAAAGCAATCAGGTGACTCCTGAGTTCTTAGCATCCCAGTTTAGCCAGGTGCAACACCTGCAGCTGCAGCAACAGCTACTGCTACAGCAGCAGCAGCAGCAGCAGCAGCAACAACATGTATCAAATGTTCCTGCAACAATGCTGCCTCCGGGTAAAAGGGATCACCAGTCATTGTCTTCAGGAAATCAACAGCCGCAAAGTAGTGGTACACAAGAGGAAACAGATTCTGATCCACAGAAACGGTTGCAAGCAACATTACAACTGGCGGCAGCTCTTCTGCAACAAATTCAACAAGGAAAAGGAACTTGAACTGCAGCAGATTAATTTTCCATGCGGTGGTCTAGTAGATTACTTTGTGAAAAGTTGACAAGTGAAATGAAGATGACTTTTGTGTTTTGGATGGATGACTCTACTATGCAATTTTATATCTTTTGATGAATCACAGATGGTTTCCACATATTCTTCTCGATTGCTTTTCAAAGGTAAAATGCAAGAAATTATTGAATAACATAATTAACTTTTTCTTTTTATGATAAAAGAAGAAATTTCAATAAAAATAGAAAGAAGCAAAGAACAATACAATCATGGAGTATGAGACATCATAATTGACTAAATATAATCAAGGAGTTAGATGTCCTTCTTGGCGGTCTACTATATCAATGGTTCTGTTGGAGAAAATTGCAAAAGGAATCAGATGTATTTCTGTGCCGTTGCTCAGACTGAAGATAGCCGGAAAACAATAAATCAAGGAGTTAACAGGAATATACAAAATTCAGAAGTATGAAGCTTGTGCTTGAATTGACTCAGTATTGAAAATTGTTGTAAACAGACGATTTTATATATGCATTATTTTAAAGAAGATTTACAAAAGAATACAATGAATTTTCTTGCCACAGATGTTTGTTATCATACAGGTAACATATGCAAACCAAAAGAAGAATTATGATCATATCAGTGATTTACAAATAGGTAGCCTCCAAGATCACCTCATTGGATATTTCAATATTAAACATAGAAGTATGGTGATGTATCTGATATATTTGCTGTGTCTCTACAAAGAATGGATCGAGCTTCAACTACTGAACGAGGAGGCTCAAGATCTTTTTCTTGTAGTGAGTTTCCTTGCAGTCTTTGCATTTGGGAAGCAAATGTGTCATCCAATATCTACAAAGAAAGTAAGAAGCACTTCAGAAATATAATTTTGATACAAGAAAACCATGGATTCCAGATCTATCCATTGTTTAAAACTTCATTTAAGATGAATCCGCTCTAAATCAGTATTATCATAAACCAGAGGCCTGACATCCTCTCTTAAGAACAAGAAGTTGCTGGCATAAATGAATTTCAAAAGATCAGAGGCAGAGCTGCTTACCCCAAGAGCATAATAAGATCCATTATACCATATTCTGTTCTCCTTCCTGCCTTCCAGAAATTTCAGAACAACCTAATATAACAACAAAATGGAACACAGTCAGAAGTTATGAAATGCTGCTACTAAGATACCTTTTGCATACGCTATTTGTCCACCTGTCCCATTCTATCCCAGAATCCACGGCAGGTGGCAATGAAAATCCGACTTGTAAAGACTTCATGCAGATTAGATATAGAATCAATAAGTTGCGAACTCAGCATCTGCATTCTTTCACGGACCTCCGACTCTCCATCTTCTTCATTTATCTCCTCGAGTATCCTCTTCAGCCGTGTGCTCCTGTTTGCTTGCATCTGAAACAATATTTGCCAGAGTACATTTCATGTCCATTATTTTGCTGATTGAAATTGCTTTGTCAAGATACTTCGTCATGCAGAATTTATGAACTACATTTCTGAGGAATTTTGTGCACACACAAGAATAATATATTAAATCTATGTCGCATAGAATTCAATAAATCAATACTGCAGGGTTACCTTGACATTATCAGGTAATCTTTCATTCTTTTAACAATATATTAAACTTCATGCTGGTGAAAATACAGAAAAAATGAATCTGTTATGGAACATACATTGCTGACGAGTTTCTCTACCATTGCCTGCATATAGTTCTTGTATTTTGTTCTGAGCATAACTGTTATGGCATTCATCTGCTCTCCCAAGATTGATTTCTTATCTCCTAGTTGAGGCAGGTAGGAGCCCCAAGACTTCAAGATGTCCTCTATTCTACAATGCAGGACATCAAGAATTCTCTTGATGGTGTTCAGAAAAATCCCCAACTGGTAGAAAGAAATGTATCAGTAAGAAAAACATATATTAACTGTAACCTGCACAAACTTTTTTCATATGATATCTGATCAAATTCCCTAGTGGCTCTACACTTGAGAGGCCAAAACCATCAAGAATTATATGATAACCTATGCTGCACTTACTTGATTTGGAACCAGATAGAGAGCTGTTGATTGCCTTCTAGTTAGCTTTTGGACGTGCATGTTTAGCCTCTTTGGAATGCTATCTTTCAAAGGAGTCAGAATGTCATTGTATTGCTTCTCCAGGGCTTTAACGATTGCTCTTTCCACATTGGCAACAGCCTTCATACGATAAACAAAGGAATCTCAGGTGCAAGAAATCTTATTAAGGATTCAATTATGTCTACAGAAATACCTATATGCATAAAAAAAATGGTTGCATAAATACACACATTTGAATCAGTTGAGGGAGAAAAGAACCACTACAGATGCTACTTCTGCCAAGCACTGGACGGGATATTAGAACTTACAGTTTCTAAGATCAATGAATATTGGGGCCATCGGCTTATCACCACTTCATATTCAACAAAAGAGTCTTTGATTTTCTCATACATTTCCTCTGCAAATGGTGAGGTGGAATGATTTGTCATTACTCCAGACCAAGGAACCTGCAAGAAATATCGTAAGTAAGAAGCTCGAATTTTATTTGAGCATAGAAGTTAGGCAGTTTCATCTGATCATTTCAGTGGGGCATGCTTAATCGCAACCCCCCTTTCCTAATTCATATACTGAAGGGATTACACATTGCACAACCATGCATAAAAACCTTGAGATGATACCTTTTCTGCTTTGCAGAGATCAAGTAATTTTAGTTCCATATCCTGGACCCACACCATTATATAATTATGGAACAAACACCTTGAGTCTACACCTCCTTGCACTGGACTGAAGGAAAAAAGTATTCACCAGTCAGAAAATTCAATGTTGGCAATATAAATCATCAATTTTGTTCATATCATATTATTAACACGAACCTGATTCTCCAAGATTCAAGATGTCTTTCAAAATCAGCAATTTCTATTAAAAGTTCATTGACATGAGGCTGTGGTCGAGATGGAGGCCATGCAGCAAGGAAAGCTCTAAGCCTTTTACACAACTCAGTGCTGTACACATCAGCTGCAATGCTTGACAGGTCAATTGAACTGGAAGATGAAGAACAAATGTCAGAATACGTACGTCTACGATAAAAGATATATCTCAAATGCAAGGAATCTTATTCTTATTAATTACTCAAATTTGCACCAAATATGATAAGAGGAAACACTAGGCTCTCTGTGGTTCAATGATTATGAGGCATTTGTGGAAGCAAGTGGATAATGCGCACAAGCTTTACCTGGGAAGTACATGCTCATTGTTGATCTTTATATCAGCCTCTATTTCCTTGCTTATGCTTATACAAAGATTCTTCATCTTTAAATAAGCTGTTGAAATGGTAATGGAATCCATCAGGACATCTTCAGAGTTGCTGGATATAAACTCATCAGTCTCCACAATATGCTTCCGCCACCTCTTTTTTGCTGCTGTCTACAAAATGTTCACATTTGACCAATTTATAACTCTGCTGTCCTTAAATGCATCATAGACATTTGCAAAAGATATAGCCCGTCTACTCATATCAATTCATTAGCTTTGGCTAGTTTCTTGCAAAACCATCGTATACAAAACTAATCAAAAGGGAAGTTATCTATTTACCAAAAAAGAGGTTTTCTATGGAAAGCAAGCAGGAAGGAAGGGAGGGAGAAAAGAAATAAGTAGTGACAATACTTACTAGCAAGTTTTCTGGTCTGTAAGTTACAGATGAAAAGAACAAATGCTAGATATTGGGTAAATAGGTTGACAAGCAAATATAAGTGAAAGTTTTAACTTACCTGCAGATAATTTCTCAGCATTATCTGTGCATCCTGAGACAGAATATCATGGAGGAGGGCATACACTTGCACAGCAGGCGAGAGAGCTGGTGCTGCAGACTCTTGCATTGGGCCAAATATGTCTGCTAGTCCTGTAGGAGAATTTTCATCCAATGATTTGTAGTTCTCAAAAACATTTGCCAAGAGGCTCTCTATTTGTGTTTCGCAGTCTAGTAAGATGCTTTTCTGCAACAATAAAGATCATCTTAATAATAAGCTGCTTTCTTAGTGGGTGATGTTAATGAATGTTAGATTTTACACCAAATCTGGAAAAGAATAACTCCAATATTGGATAGAACCATAGAATGCAATTAATTGTTACAAGAAAAAGAAACTAAAAGTATAGATGGGACAAACAGCTAGAGAGGTGAAAAGTATATGTCATACTTTCGTGAAAAATAAAATCTATAAAATGCCTCTGTAAAGTGAGACTATAACTGGAGCACTATAAACTGAAATGTAAAAATTGTTTCAAAAAACTATTTCCTCCAACTTTTGTTGCTATAATCTTGAAATATAGATAACTTTTAGTTTCCGTACTTTTTAGTTTCCGTATCTTTTCCTTTCAAGTAATAAATACACTAGAAAAAGCCGAAGAGAGATGCTCCCATTATCTATTACGTAAGATCCAATGCATAAAAGAGGAAACAAGTAGCATCCAAGATGAAACAATTAACGAGTGTAAAATGTAAAAAAAAAAACCAATAATCTACTGTGTGAGTTCCAATGCATCTAAACAGTTGGCCTACATCACTCCTTCCTGAAATAACAATCCCAGGCTCAATATGAAGAATAGTGGTACTTTATCCACTAACGTTCACCCTTGCATCACAAGCGTTCCCTTAACCCAGCAAATATCTGTTCTGATGTCTAGTTCTTTTGGTTCTGTTAATTAAATGGCACTGTTAATAGCATCAAACGGAAAATATTGACAGCTTTTATTCATAGAAACCTCATTTAACCAAAACATATACTATGTTAGATTTGCTAAGTATATAATCTAAACAAAGATTTATTTTATTTGTCAATTTATTTAAGGGCAATTTCTGAAGAAGTATTCCTAAAGTCTGTGCACTCGAAGTAAAGAAAAGTATATGAATTAAACAGAAATTCTTTCTAATTGTTTTATTTCGATAGGTTTGAGATATACATACATACAGAGGGATATATGTAAGGAAACTAACATAAATTAATCTATTAATTTACTGCCTATAATTGCGATAATATATATAGAAAGTCGACTAGCAATAGTTACGCTATTACACAAAAAAATAATTCATAATCTTATAACACTTCTCCTCAAACTGAAGTATACATATTAATCATGCGCAAGTTATTATGAAAATATTCAATTCGAGTTCTATTTAAATCTTTTGTGAATATATCACCTAATTATTCTCATGTCTTCACATAACCGGCAAAAATCAAGTTTTTTTGAATCTTCTCACGGATAAAGTGACAATCAATTTTAATATATTTAGTTCTTTCATGATATACTAAATTCGAGACAATATGAAGGATGGTATGATTTTCACACTAGAGTTTTGTAGATGATATAGACTCCAAACCAACTTCAGCTAAAAGGTAATGTATTCATAAGATTTCGTCTATGGATTGGGTTATAACTCTATATTCGGACTCTGCCTTGGACCGAGACACAATAACTTGCTTCTTTCTTACTTCTTCGTGATACTAAGTTCCCACAAAAAAAAACTGCAATAACCTATAGTGGACCTTCTATCAATTTTAGATCCAACCTAATCAGTATTTGTAAAACATTTTATGTAAAAGTGTTCATGATTGCTAAACAATATGTCAAGTTCCGGAACTCTTTTTAAGTAGCACAAGATCTGTTACAGAGCCTCCCAATATTTGACTATAGGTGCAGACATAAATTACTTAATAATACTAACGACATATGTAATATCTAGACGAGTTACTATGAGATAGTTTAATTCCCAACTAATTGTTTGTACATTTCCGAATCATCAAGGGGATCATCGTCATCTTTTTTAGAATGTATATTTGGCACCATTGGTGTGTTGCATGACTTACCTCCTAACTTCCCGGTTTCTGCAAGTACATCAAGTACATACTTTCTCTGAGACAAAAAAATCTCTTTCTTATTTATTGTTACTTCTATTCTTAAGAAATATTTCAACTGAACCAAGTCTTTGGTGTGAGAGTTGATATGCGAAAATGACTTAAGAGGAGATATTTCTGCACAATTATCTACTATAATGGCAATATCATCAACATAAGTAATAATAAATATAATATCGGCTATTAATTGTCTATAGAAGACCTAGGAATCATATTTGCTCTTCTTTAGCTCAAATTCCAAAAGTACTTCACTAAATTTGTCAAACCACGCACGAGAACTTTACTTCAAATCATACAAAGATTTCTTCAACTCATAGACTTTCCCGTACCTCCTCTAAACAACAAATCCTGATGGTTGCTTAATATACAATTCTTCTATGAGATCGCTATGAAAGAATGTATTCTTAATATCCAATTAGTATAATAGCTAGATGTAAGTAGATAGATATAAGTTTGGCCACTGGAGATAAAGTATCAAAATAATCCACTCCATAAGTTTGAGTATATCTTTTTGTTGCAAGTCAAGCTTTAACTCTTACAGTAAAACCATCTAAATTCATTTTGACTGAAAAGATCTATTTGCACCCTATAACCTTTTTTTCTTTAGGTAAACCCACCAAATCCCAAGTGTCATTTTCATCGAGAGCATTTAACTCCTTAAACATTATATTATTCCAATCAGGGTGATTTAGAGTTAGGCGGAGGAGACTTGTGATCATATGAAATAAAATTAACAATATGATAAGTAAAGTTAGGAAGGGTGTACTGACATTTACCTTTACGAAAACTAATGAGAAGGTTAAGGTCATGTGGAGTAGGATAAGATGATGAAGAACTTGGTGCATAACATGTATTATTAGTCTGTTGTCTTCTGAAATACACATGAACAACTGACGGTTGTACTTAATTCGGAGACACACCAATACCATCATTAGTTTGCTCAACTAGATCTATAGGCACATCATCAAGAGAAATAACATTATCTAATTGCTAAGTAGAAACACTTGGTATGAACCTATAGATGAGTCACTCATCATCCTTCCCCTGAATTGTAGAATTAGAAGATGAGAAGAAGAATGTCGTATTCTTTAAAAAGATCACATCAGTTGATATTAAATATTTATTGAAATTTGTAAAGTAGCACCAATATCTTTTTCGAATGTGAGAATATCCCAAAAAAACATATTTAAAGATTTTGGTGTCCAATTTGGTAACATTAAACCGCACATATCGAACATAGCAGGTACTATCAAATACCTGAGACTATACAAGAAACAATGATTTGTTTTTTTTAAAAAATTGTATGGAATGTCTGCATCAAGTACCGTAGATGACAGGCGATTAATTAAGAAATAGGCCATGGAAACAACATTAACCCAAAAATGATTAGGCACGTCTGTTTGGAACAAAAAAGATCAGAATAATTTTCATAAAATATATGTAAATCATTCGAGAAAAATCGTTTACAAAAATAATAAAATATTTAAATTTTGTTTCACACGAAACAGGACAAGGACCCCAAATATCAAAGTGAACTAAGTCAAAAGCAGACTTAACTCATTTATTAATTATTGGATTTGACAAAATATGATGATATTTTACAAACCGAGATAACTCACAATCTAATGAAAATACATCGTGAAATTGAGGACATAACATCTATAACACATGAAAAGAATGGTATCCCAATCGGCAATATGTTTTAAATATACAGACGACACTAGTGCAGACAACCGATTAAGGCACGCAAGTATCAAGAATGTAGAGACCATCTGATACATGTTCTTTACTAATAATCTATTTCGTCATAAGATTCTGAAGGAGACAACGATCAGGGAAGAATGTGATACAATAATTAAGATTTTTATTAAGTTTACTTACATAAATCAAATTTAAAAGCAAGTTTAGCTACATTTAATTCAGATGACAGGATAATAGATGAAGTTGGTTTTATAATCCCATAATCTATAATGTTATAGGTGGACCAGACCCATCAACAATAATTACAAAAAGAAGTGCTATGTGTAATCGAAAGTTAGAAAAGATATTTTAAAATTACCTATCATGTGATATGTAATATCAGAATCAATTACTTATTTGTTTGAATAAGAGATAAAATATCTTTTACCTAATTCAACAATAGTAGAGAATTTTTTCAAAAATTTTTAATACTGAGAAAATTTAACATATTCATCAGGTAAAATTATAACAGTTCTCTCAGAAGATAAAATAGAAGTAACATCAACAATATTAATAGTTTATATTCTTTGATTTTGATTATTCAATTTCTTGTGGT
>NW_019014556.1:867418-882108 GCF_000150535.2 Carica papaya
CCTAGCAGATAGAGGAACCGAGCAATAATGTTTTCGTCACTTGGCATGATTGAGTGTGTAATAACTAGTAGTAGTGTAGATAGTGGGTCTGTTGTGAGTTTGTAAAATTATCCTTCACTGTGATATTTCATGTAGGGTTGTAGGTTTATTGTGATTTTGAGTAATAGATTCGCGGTAAGGTTTCTATGTTTGTAGTAGATTTGGAATGACACTTTCGTGTGTGGGCGCGGAATTGTTTTAGATTACACCCTTAGAAAAAAAAAACGGGGCGTTACAGTTACGAAATGCATAATGGTACTTCTTTTACCATTATTAAATGGCTTGTTTCCTCGATTTCATTTTCGTTTTTGTCCTGATACGTGAGTATATCTCACTTTCCACCCTCTTAGATACATACAAAAAATAGCTATCGAGTCTTCTTTTTGGCTTCTTCTCTCTTCCTCCATGTTTTAGTTTCACTACTCGCCCCCACGATATTTCTCGTGTGACCCTTCTTTCCTCATTCCTTTGGATCTATGTATATTGGGTCCCGTTGCACAGAGTTTCTCTGCAAGTGTGTCTGTGTGCATATATTTCATGTCTGATAATAAGGTAGAAGAAACAATGGTGTGTACTAATTGAAATGTTGAAATGATTCGTGCAAAGATGAAGGATAAATGGAAAGGGATTCTTGTTGAGGAGAGTCGTGATGAGGTTAGCCATGGTGATTATAGAAAGCTTAATAATGGTCGTCATCTTGACCAGCTAGATCAAGGTGATCAAAACATATTGCTTTTTCTGCAAAAAACCATGGCGCCTGCATCTCAAATCAGCATAACTGAAAGTGATTACCTTGATTTTATTCTTATTGATGATATTGACGATGAGGATTCGGAAGAGCTCGGATCAGGCGAGAAGGTGGAGGATGTTGGAGATATAAGTATTATGTTCACAATCTAATTATTCATGTAATATATTGAATACATTATTATTTGACAATTTATTTTAATATATGGCAATAGTATTTTATTATCATATCGTTTAATTTATGTGATAAAGTCTTTAATAAATTTATAGATTTTACATCAAGATGGAGATTTTGATAATAAGAGTAAAATTTTTTATGATTTAATTTAAAATATTCTTAATCATTGGATCATCAAAATGAGACATTAATGATCCGATAAGATTAATATATATGTAATAGTCTCTATAATATAAAGATTAGTTGATCTCATTAATTAAATCACATATATAAATGATGCATATGGAGATATGATCATTGAACAACCCAATTGAGAATTTCTAATAGTTAATATTACCTTAAACTATCAATTGAGTATTCTCTTATTTTGATAAGATGTAAAAATTTTCTTAGACTTGAAATCATCATAATAATTGATAAGTCATTTATTATATTTTGATTCTGAATACCTACGGTCATAGAACTATAGTTAAAAAGATATTGAATGTGGTTAAATGTTTGTAGAATTAATGATTTGTCAAGACAGAATCTGTCAACTTGGGTAATAAGTTTAAACTCTATGTTGTCATTTATTATAATGATTAAATTAAGATCTTAGTTAGTGCAGTTGAATGAAGGAAGAAAAGAGTTTTTTATGTCATTTATTAGTCAATTATAATTGATATGAAACATAATCGGTTACCTATTGGGATTTGACGGTTAACCATATCCTAAGGTTAATCTGTAATAATAATAACAGAAGGAAATATTACATATTTCTTTAGTAGGCTCTTGAGAGTATTTGTACATTTCATACTATCCAGTCGTTGAGAAGTGTTGTTAGATGTCAACCTTAATTAGTAAATTGGTTTGATCAATTTGTTACCGGTTTAGTGTTGAATTTATGGGGTCGCACACAAATGAATGTTCTGATTTTTATTAAATAGATTAATTATTTTAATTATTTGAAAATTAAATTAGAGAATTTAATTTAATTAAATAAATAAATTTTTAATTTAAATGGAATATTATTATATTCTTTATTATTATTGAGAATATAATTAATATTGTAGAAAAATTAAATTTTTCTATTTTTAAAATAAAAAAATTAATATTTATATTTTGATTATTATATTATTAGTATAATAATATGATATGTATGGTTATTATAATAATTGAAATTATTGTAAAATTTAATTAGTTTATAAAATTATTTTATTAAATAATAATAATTAAAAAGGATAAACATATATATATATATATATGAGATATATATGTAAATATTTAAGTGTTCAAAAAATAAATAAAAAGGAAAGTGGATGAGTCCAAATAAATTTGGACGTCCACAGGAAGGGTCCAAAAGGAACTCCTCCAGCCATGCCACCTATATATATGTGTGTGTGTGTGTGTGTGTGTGTGTGTGTGTGTAGAGCACGGTCCGCCAAAATCGGCATAGATTAGGTGCTATTGATGGAACATGGTAAGCCTATCAGTTTTGAAAAGAGTGAGATGGGAATTAGAAAATCAGCCACACACCAAAAAAAAAAAAGATGGTGAATTCTCTGAAAAAATTTTGTTAGAAAATTTTAACATATTTATATTGTTGAATTTGCCCGTAAATTCCGTTAATCAAAGAGTTAAACGGTAAATATTATTTTTAGTGTGTATACACATAAAATATTTATATTTTTGAACAATTTTAATTTGAGAACTCATTGTCAACTATATTTTAGATTTGATTTTTGATCTGTAATATAATTTTTAAGTATAAATAGATTAGATTGAATTGTTATTTTTATATTCTGCTGTGTGTTATGCACATATTACAATCCTTCAGGAGGAGGAGGATGGCAGCCCCATGGCTGTCTCGGCCATCAACAATCCTCGGCTGAGGTGGACCGGAGAGCTGCACGATCGTTTTCTTGGATGTGGTCAAACAACTTGGTGGACCTTTCAGTGAGTAGCCCGTCTTATCCTCCTACTAGTTGATTTTTAAATTTTAATTTTTTTCCTTTGTTTCTTTTTTTTGTTTTAAATCTTTCTGAGAACTTAAAAAGTAGCTTTATTATTGTTTGAGAAATACGTTTTGTCTTCTACTTGTTTCCTTTTTGTCTTCAGTTTCAGAGGCTGTTACATTAAACATCTCCATTTTCAAACCAAACCTAGGTTTTTGATCTTTCAATTACAATCGCTATTTCTAATTCAGATACAATATTTGATGCTTAAAATTGGTTTTGTTCCTTTTTCTCTCCCCTCGTAAATTCATCTCACGAAGAACCTCAATATATATATGTGTGTGTGTATCACATGCCCTTTGATTATATTGTCTTTTTTTTTTCCTTTTCAGATCCATTATCGCATGCTTTATTTTATTTTATTTTACTTTTCAGTTTCTAAAATTTATTCTCATTTTTCTGCTTGACACATGAATTTTTTCTCGGCATGCACTTCCTTTCCTCAATTTTTTTTTTTTCAATTAGGCAATTTAGCTTAGCAACACTATTTTTTTCAGTCATAATCTTACTGATATATAAACCAGAAAATGATGAGAACCTTAATACTCTACTTGAATAATTTTTGTGATGGTTCATTAATGTACGTTAATGTATGGTAAGTGTGCAGGATAATAATTGATAGGTTATGACATATTTGAAAAAAAGTATATTAATATATGATAATAGCATTTGTTTTATTTAGGTTGATCAATTGATATGATTGTATATCAAATCAAATTACTAAATTATTTATTTCTTAATATATGTAATATTGAAGGGAAAAAAAATATTTATTTAAATTATAATTAAATTATTTAATTTGAGAAATTATTTAAACTGTAAATTTTAATGAATTTTCTTTTAAAATATCAAAAAATAAATTTATTATGGAGGATAAACATTTATTTTTTATAGTTAGTATAAAAAATTAATTTAAAATTGTAATTTTTAATTTATAATTATAAATTAAAAAAATCTAAAAAAATAGATTGAGAAGAAGAGAAAAGAGAAGAAAAGAAAAAAAGTAGGTTGGGCTGCTGAGAAAATTTTTTTCGAGAGTAAAATGGGAATTATGAAATTTTAATGAGGGTATAAATAGAACAAAAATGTTAGCCTGTCAAAAACCTCCTAAATCGGTGGTTTTAAAAGTTATCCAAATTTTGCCGTTAGAATACCATAAAAAATTTTTAAGATAACTATACCATCAGCAAACAAACATGATGTTGCTATCTCATTATCATGCCCTACATTAATGAATCATATTTTACTATCATCCAAACATAAGGTAAGCTGGCAAGAGTCTCCAATTAATAAATTATTTTTAATTTTCTACTATGTTTCCCGGTTTTTTTTTTGTGTGTGCAAAATTGGGGTTAATTAATAAAAATCAAGGAAAGTTAAAAGTCAATGCTGGATGAGACCTTGTTTCTTGGTAGTAGATTTAACTTTGACAATTAGTCATTTGGTAGTTAATCTTAATTATTTGATAATTAGTCATTTAAAGTTAATCCTAACATTGATTCTCTGCCAGGTTCACGGGGCAAGTTTGTTGCTTTGTATTTGTTTCGTGTGTCCTTTTTCGGATTTTTTCTCTTTCTGATTTTTGTTCTTGAACTTTAATAAGTAATCATTTGATCGTTAATCCTAACATTGATTCTCTGCCAGGTACACAGGGCAAGTTTGTTGCTTTGTATTTGTTTCGTGTGTCCTTTTTTGCATTTCTTCTCTTTCTAATTTTTGTTCTCTTGTAATCAATTATTTGTGGATGGAAAGATCTTAGGAAAATTATATATAGTATTTTCTTTTTGTAACTTCATTCTTTTCACCTGTTAACTGTGTCTGTCGTATTCTCTTATATTGAACTAAAATTAAACTAAGTAAATTATCGTTTAGCATTCATTGGCTTACAATCTTTGTTTCATGCAGGTGGCCTAAATTTCATAGATAGACTAACTTAGGCAGCGTGTTTGCTACAAACCCTATCTTCATGGTATTGAAGCTTATGTTGAGCACTTTTAGTACTAATTGCTTTTCAATATCTGGCTTTCAATTTATCTTTTTATTTGCCTTGGTCAAGATCTATCTTTTAGTACTAATTCCTTTAGTTAGTGTTTTTCCTTATCAATCAAATTCTTACTTTCTATTTTCATCTATCCATATTTCTACTTCAAATATTCCTTTCTTTTTTACGTTCCATATATATAATTGCATCAATTATTTCCTGCTAATTATTTGCAGAAGCAACACCAAAGGGTGTCACGGAGACGATGGATGTTTCAGGCTTAAACTTCGTCATGTTAAGAGCCATTTGCAGGTATATTTACATCATATTTTCTATCAATTCACTTTAACATCAATTCAAGTAACTGA
The DNA here is from genome assembly GCF_000150535.2 of Carica papaya. The sequence continues at coordinate 872,726 of NW_019014556.1, forward strand.
ACTAATATTTATCAATATATGTTACAGAAGTACAAAACTGAAAAATTTTCAGTGAAGGATCTGGATTATAACTATCCCACAAAATGTAAAAGTAATAGTTTTTTGCTTCCCTTAATGCTTATTACTTTCATTTTACTATTACCACTGTATCTTTCAAGCACTATGTTAAAAATCTAAAATATTATCTGGTAATAAAAAACTGTGGAATAAATAAGTTATTTGATAAACAAACTGGAAAAAGACTAAATTTTGTGAAAGAAAAAAATAAAAGAAATCATAAACAATATATTGTAACCTGACCTTAATCAACAATGGCATTGAATCACAGATAAAGGGAGCACAAAAACTGGTGCTTGTTTAAGCACTGATGCTTCATTAGCAGCAATTCTTTCTGCGATTCCTGGTGCTTCCCCAGTTCCTCATGTTTATGCAATTCCTGATTTCTCCCCGGTTCCTTGTGTTTCTGCTATTCCTGGTGTTTTCCTAGTTCCTCATTTTTCTGGGATTCTTGATGTTTTCCCGGTTCCTCGTGCTTTCGCCTTTTCTGGTGTTTTCTCGGTTCCTCATGCTTCTGCAATTCCTGGTGTTTGTCCAATTCCTCATGCTTCCTTAATGCCCAGGCCTGGTGCTTCCTTGAGCCCTAGGCTTGGTGCTCCCTTGATCCCTAGGCCCGGTGCTTCATCCCAGAGAAATTTGCAAGACGAGATCCCATTCTCCTTTTGGAGATTTTCTTGTTGAATAGAGATAATTAGAAGGTCTAAGAGTCTCCTTTTTTAGTATCCATCTAATAACTTTTACTCACTATATTGTCTCCTTATTGTTGTGGGCGTATTAGGAAACCAAAAGCCAAAGGACCTTACAGACCTCGACAAAAGGGAAAGCGACAAGAAGAATGGCTCTTGCAAGCTGAGGTAACTTCATTTATCTGTTATAGACTGTGTTATACTGCATTCTTTTATGAAAAGAAAGTTCTTCAGTTTCTCATAATCAGCAGATTTCATTCTTGGAATATTTCGAGAAAAAATTTGTGGAAATATGATAATTGCACATTGCAATTCAAAAGGCCAATTACAAGTCTGGAACCTCATTGCTTGACAATGTTTAATCTGACTACTTGATTCTAAAATTAATAAAAGTAGTTATTTTTTTCTTTTTGGCATAAAACAATGACCTTTACAGGCTGAGAGTTATATGATGAGGTGTCAAGAAGCACCACCTAAACATGGCATTGGAGAGTACTCAACAAAAACTAGAAAGCCAACTTCCTCAAAATCATGGGATACCAACTGCGAACCATGGAGCTCAATGTTTCTTGCCAGGACCTTTACCAAAAGTTAATGCTTCCATTATCTACCAAAACCAATAGACTGGTTCATTCTTGACTTGTCCTTTATGTTATCATGGATATGCTCCATACCCTCCATATAGCACAATGGTGCCTGTCCAACCACAGCTTGTCATTTCAGATAATCATCCTGCTAATAATCTTGGACCTCAAAGCTCACTTTTTGTTGCAACAGGAAATAATAGGACTCCAAAGGAAAATGCAGCAAGTTCATTTCTAGTGCCAGAAAATTTCAACATGCAAGCTGGCTTCTTAGATAATCACCCTGGTAATTATAATTTTGCACATCAGAACTCAGGTTATGTTACAGCTAGAAACATAGTGACTCTAATGGAAAATTCAGCAAGTGCATGTCCGTTATCAGTTGGCTTCGCAGATAATCACTATGGTAATTATAATTTTACACATTAGAACTCAGTTTATGTTGCAGCTGAAAACACAGTGATTCCAATAGAAAATTCAGCAAGTGCTCCATTGCCAGAGTCTGCAAATCTCCCTGCAGCAGCAGCAGATGAGGAGCAAGAAGTGCAAGCTGTGGAGGAGGACCATTTAGATATCTATCTGAATTGGGAGAACATAGAGATGATGTTGAACCAGGATACTCCCCTCGACGATCCGAACCAATCTGAATTTGGTGGGAATATCTAAATTGAAGAGGAAATTTTAGCGAGTCCATAAGTATGAGCCGTGTAAAAGTTTAAAAAACTTTGTGATTGCTCTAGTTATATAATTAAGAGTGCTGGCCATATGTTTTGAATTTTATTGGTTAAGGAGTTTTATTATAATGTTTTAATGGTCTTAGATTCCTATTAAATTCATTGCAAATTAACTTGAAATAATTATTATTAGGAAAAGAAAATATTTTTTGAAATAAATTAGGAAAAGAAAATCTGAAAGAGTTATTCAAGTGGACAGTATAACTATCATTCTTTTGCTGAAACTATCATTGGTCTCTTGTAACATTTTAAAATGGTACTGTAAAATTTAGAAATAATAACATGTGCTTTTTTATTTTTTTTAAATAATTATTTTATTAAAAATAATATAAAATATCACTGTAACTTTAATATATTTATTATAAACAACTATATCAAGTTCAAATTTAAAAAAAAAAATTCAAAAATTAGTCTGTTCTATAATGTGTTAGGCTCGGACTTGTCGAGTCTCAAGACCTGAAGACTATACGTATCTTTTGTTCATTTTTAATTTATTTGATTAATATTTTAATTACTTTATATTAATTTGTTCAAAAGATTTTTTACTAAAAATATTATTGGTAGTTTGTAACATTTTATCATATTTATTTTAAAACGATAAGAAAGTGTTTAAATGTTCAAATTTTTTTTTTTGAATTAGTATTTATTAAAATTTTAAAATGGTATTCCAAAATCTAGAAATCATAGCATGTACTTTTTAAGTTCAGAAAAAAAAACTATTTTGACAAAGATAATATATATTATCATAATTTTACTATTTTTTAATCTGTTTATTATTAGACAGGTATATTAAGTTCAAATTTACAAAAAAGTTCAAATATTTTTGGTGAAAATATCATTCATCTGTTGTAGTATTTTGCTATATTAGTTTTTAAAGAGTAAGAAAACAATAAAAATATTGTTAAAAAGTTAAAACGAATATTTATTAAAATTTTAAAATGGTACTTCAAAATTTAAAAATAGTAGCATGTACATATATTTATTGAAAATAATAATATATACGAGGACAATGAACTTCTCGTGCTCTACTTTCGACAAAAAATTAGGCAAATATATCAATCAAGAAACTGAAGTTGTAAGTTATGTCATATATATATATATATATGTAATAGTGTATACATTTAGAACAAGAACAATTCTGGGTGCAGCTTAAACTTAGTCCTAGTACCAGATACAAAATCTGAGTGAAAACGAAAGGTTAATTGATCCCTTGAGTCTACATTCAGAGTTGAGTTAGTCAGTCTCCAGGTAACCATAGAAGTTGCAGCACCAGCTTGTTTCCTCGGTTTCATTTCCGTTTTTGTCCTGATACGTGAGTATATCTCACTCTCCACCCTCTCAGATACATATAAAAAATAGCCGTTGAGTCTTTTTTTTGGCTTCTTCTCTCTTCCTCCATGTTTTAGTCTCACAACTCGCCCCCACGATATTTCTGGTGTGACCCTTCTTTCCTCCTTCCTGTAGGAGTGCAGTTTCTAAAGCACAAATAAATAACACTCCTCCTTGCATTAGGAGCTGCAAACTCTAAGTTTTAATCGAAGAAGCTCAAACTTGTTTGCTGGAAGCGACTTTGTAAAAATATCAGCAAGCTGATCTTCAGATTTGCAGTGAATCAAACTCACTTCCCCTTCCTTCTGCACTCCCCTTGAAAAGAAAAGCTTGATCTTGAAATGTTTGGTTTTACCATGAAAGACTGGATTATGAGATATTGAAATCGCGGCCTGATTGTCTACAAAGACATTTGTTTCATTCAATTGCTTAAACTGAAGATCACATAATAACTTTCTTAGCCACAAAGCTTGAATTACTGCTGCTGTAGCAGCAATAAATTCAGCCTCAGCAGTTGATTATGCTGTGATTTCTTGCTTTTTGGAGCACCAAGAGAAAATACTTGATCTCAAACTAAAACAGTACCCTGAAGTGCTCTTCATATCATCCACAGATCCACCCCAATCGCTGTCTGAGTATATGAGCTGCAAATTTTGACAACTTTTGAACTTCACACCAAAATTAACAGTCCCTTTGATATACCTCATAACTCTCTTTGCTGCTTTAAGATGCATTTCACTTGCACAATGCATGAAGCGAGAGAGAATGCTTACAGTAAAGATGATATCTGGCCTGGTTGCAGTTAGATACATCAAACATCCAATTAAGCTTCTAAAATAGCTTTCATCCACCTTATCATGTGCGTCATCCTTGCTTAGACTTTCCTTTTGACTCATTGGTGTTGTTGTTGCCTTGCATTCTTCCATGTTGAATTTTTTCAGTATTTCTTTTGCATACTTCCTTTCACAAATAAATACTTCACCTTTACTTTGTTTGATTTCAATTCCAAGGAAGTAAGTTAACACACTAAGGTCTGTCATTTCAAAAATCAGCATCATCTCCTTTTTGAATTCATCAATGAGCTTGGTATTGCTATCTGTCACCAACAAATCATCAACATAAAGTGAAACAATAAGAACATCATTTTCCTTTTGCTTAATGTAAAGGGTGACTTCGGACATGTTTCTCATGAACCCTAAGCTTAGCAGATAATCATCAATCCTGCTATACCAAGCCCTGGGAGTTTGGTAAACCATAGAGGGCCTTCTTGAGCAAATACACCTTGTCTTCAACAAATCCTTCTGGTTGCTCAACAAAAATCTCCTCCTGCAATAAACCATTTAAAAATGCTGATTTTACATCTAATTGGAATACTTCCCAACCATTTTGTGCTGCTATGGCTAGCACCAATCGAATGGTTTTCAATCTAGCAACATGGGCAAATGTGTCTGAGTAGTGACCCCAAATACTTGAGCATATCCCTTGACAACAAGCCTGGTTTTGTGCTTGTTTATTGAACCATCTGCATTTAGTTTGGTTATGAACACCCATCTTACACCGATCACTTTTTTATCCTTTGGCCTTTCAACCAGTTCCCATGTTTTATATTTTCTAATCATTTGCATTTCTTCTTCCATTGCTCTCTTCCACTTAGGATATCTGAGTGCTTCTTCATTTCCTGAAAGCTCATATACTGTTACATTGCTTCTTTCATAAATGTCAGAGAGCAGTCGTGTTCCATGAACTGGTGGCTCATCTTCTGATTCAGACTGCTAGTGATCAGATTCTTCTTGTGCTAAGCTGATGGGAATTCTCAGCTTTGAGTTTTTCAAATGATTCTCAGACTTTGATGAGTCTTTCTAATCCTATTTTTCTTCTTCATGAAACTGAATATCCCAGCTAACTATCATTCTTCCTATTTGTGGCTGGTATACCTTGTAAGCCTTTGACACTGTACTATATCCCACGAAGATTCCTGGTATAGGCTTCTTATCTAACTTGTCACGCTTCACTTGTGGTACATGAGTAAAACATATACTCCCAAAAACTCTAAGGAAGGCTAGAGATGGTTTATAACCAAACCATACCTCAAATGGTATTTTGCCTTTTAAGGCTTTTGTTGGCAGCCTATTTTGCAAAAAAAAAACGATGTATTGGCAGCTTCAGCCCAAAAACTTTTTAGCAATTCTTTTTCATGCAACAAGCACCTAGTCATCTCCATAATGCATCTGTTTTTTCTCTCACTGACACCATTCTGCTGTAGTGTAGATGGAGCTGTCAGTTGTTGCTCAATACCTGCTTCTTTACAAAACAAATTGAATTTTTCTGACATATATTCCTTTCCATTATCTGATCTGATGGTTTGTATCTTTAGCCCACTTTGATTTTCTACCAATTTCTTGAATCTCCAAAATATACTAGCCACTTCATGTTTAAATTTCAAGAAATAAATCCAGCACATGCGGGTAAAGTCATCTATAAATATGACATAATACAAATTACCTTTTAATGAAGGCGTTCTTTGAGGGCCAGTAACATCAGTGTGAATTAGCTGAAGTTTCTTTGAAGATCTCCATTGGACTTGAGGAAATGGTGCTCTACTTTGCTAGCCAAATTGACAAGCATGATAGTTTAGCATATTACCATCAAAGGCAGGCAATCCGGTTGTTATCTCATGCCTTTTCATCTGCAGCATACCTTGAAGATGACAATGTCCAAGTCTCTTTTGTCATATCTCGGTGTTATTGACTTTAGCGGAATAGGCAATGTTCTCCTCCTTAGATGGATTGAATGAGAAGCTTTTCCCTTTCATTCTTACTTTGAGAATCTCTTGACCTAAGACATCCTGTATATAACAAAATTTGTCTTCAAAAAATACCTTAAAACCTTTTTCAATCAATTGACCTACACTCAACAGGTTTTGATCAATATCAGGCACATAAAGAACGTCAGAAATCTTTTTTGTTCCTAAATTTCCAGTTATGACTATTGTTCCTTTCCCTTTCACGGATATATGGTCACCATTTCCAATTCTGACTTTACTGATGTCAGTTGGATTTAAATCCCTGAAGAGTTTTCTGTCATTGGTCATATGATTGGTACACCCGCTGTCAATTAACCAACCATCAGTTGAACTGCTGCCAGCAAAGCATAATGCTACAAAAAGATGATCTTCATCTTCTTGATTTGCAATTTGGGCTGCAACTTTCTGCTTTTCATCTTTTTCTCTGCAGATTACTGCTTCATGTCCAAGCTGGTTGCATTTGGAGCACTTAGCATCGGGTCTTCTCCAACATTTGAAAGGAGGATGACCCTTTTTTCCACAATGTTTACATGGTGGATACGATTTTTTCTGATTTTCATTTTTTCCTTTGACATTGGATGATTTAGTACCAGTTTCACTTCGCTCTTTATCCCTTTTTTTCTTCTTATTTTTGTTTGCATTTTGGTGCTTTGCCGCCAAAGCTCCTTCTACGGATGTGTTGTGTCTCAACAATCTTCTCTAATTGACTTTGACAATTAATCATTTGATAATTAATCATTTGGTAGTTAATCTTAATCATTTGATAATTAGTCATTTGAAGTTAATCCTAACATTGATTCTTTGCCAGGTTCACGAGGCAAGTTTGTTGCTTTGTATTTTTTTCGTGTGTCCTTTTCCTGATTTTTTCTCTTTCTGATTTTCATTCTTGAACTTTGATAAGTAATCATTTAATAATTACTCATTTGATAGTTAATTCTAACATTGATTCTCTGGCAGGTACACAGGGCAAATTTGTCGCTATATATTTGTTTCGTGTCTTTTTTCGTTTTTTTTTCTCTTTCTGATTTTTGTTCACTTGTAATCAATTGTTTTTGGATAGAAAGATCTTAGGAAAAATTTCTCATTGATCTTAATAATATCAAATCTCTCTTTACCTTTTGACATGTGTACTAAGAATGTTTACATAAGAATTAAGGAACTTCATTATTTTTCCATTGCTGCAGAAGAAAAAAAATTGTGATAATCTGCTAAGCTTTATTTTTTTCATCTTTTACTTCCCTATATAACTTTTCAGAATATTGCTAATTTTTTACTAGGTGCTAACTCAAGTTTGTTACCTTTTGTTAGTCTTAAACGTTTTTCTTAGATTCTGCAATAATGATACTTATCATTTTCAGTCTCTTAGATTGAGTTGAAATAAAATGGTGGAAAGAAAAATATATATAGCATTTTCTTTTTGTAACTTAATTTTTTAATTTATCAATTGTGTTTGTCGTATTCTCTTATATTGAATTAGAATTAAACTATGTAAATTATCGTTTAGCGTTCACTAAATTATGTTGAGTGACTCTTAGTACTAACTGTTTTATGCTAAAACGTTATTTGGCAATAGAAAAGTGTCGAATAAATGAGTTACTTGATAAACAAACTAGAAAAAGACTAAATTTTGTGAAAGAATAAAATAAAAGAAATCATGTAAGTAATACATTATAACCTGATCTTAATCAATAATGGCACTGAATCATAGGTGAAAGGAGCACAAAAACTGATGTTTGTTCAAGCACTGATGCTTCATTTGCAGTTGTTCTTTCTGTGATTCCTCGTGCTTCCCCAGTTCCTCATGCTTATGCAATTCCTGGTTTTTCTCGATTCCTCGTGCTTCTGCAATTCCTGGTGTTTCCCAAGTTGCTCATTCTTCTATGATTCCTGATATTTTCTTGGTTCCTCGTGCTTTTGCCTTTTCTAGTGTTTTCCCGGTTCCTCATGCTTCTACGATTCCTGGCGTTTGTCCAATTCCTCATACTTCCTTGATCCCCAGGCTTGGTGTTTCCTTGAGCCCCAGGCCTGGTGCTCCCTTGATCCCTAGGCCCGGTGCTTTTCCAAGTCCTGCTGCTGTTTTATCCCAGAGAAATTTGTAAGATGAGATATCATTCTCCTTTCAGAGATTTTCTTGTTGAATAGAGATAATTAGAAGGTCTAAGAGTCTCTTTTTTTTAGTATCCATCTAATAACTATTACTCATTATATTGTATGCTTATTGTTGTGGACGTATTAGGAAACCAAAATACCTTACAGACCCCGGCAGAAGGGAAAGAAACAAGAAGAATGGCTTTTGCAACCTGAGGTAACTTCATTTATATGTTATAAAATGTGTTAAACTGCATTCTTTTACGAAAATAAAATTCTTCAACTTCTCATAATCAGCAGACTTCATTCTTGGCATATTTCGAAAAAAATTTGTAGAAATATGATAATTGCACATTGCAATTCGAAAAGTCAATTACAAATCTGGAACCTCATAACTTGACAATGTTTAATCTGATTACTTGATTCTAAAATTAATCAAAGTAGTAATTTGTGTTGGCATAAAACTATGACCTTTACTGGTCGAGAGTTATATGATGATGTGTCAAGAAGCACCAAGACAGTACCTAAACATGGCATTGGAGAGTTCTCGACAAAAACTATAAAGCCAACTTCCTCAAAATCATGGGATACCAACTTCAAACCACGGAGCTCAATGTTTTGTGCCGAGACCTTTACCGACAGTTTATGCTGCCATTATTTACCAAAACCAACAGAGTGGCTCATTCTCGACTTGTCCTTTATGTTCTCATGGATATGCTACATACCCTCCATATAACACAATGGTGCCTGTCCAACCACAGCTTGGCTTTTCAGATAATCACCCTGCTAACAATCTTGGACCTCAGATCGCTGCGACAGGAAATTATAGGACTCGAAAGAAAAATGCAGCAAATTCATTTCCAGTGCTGAAAAATTTCAACATGCAAGTTGGCTTCTTAGATAATCACCCTGATAATTATAATTTTGCACCTCAAAACTCAAATTATGCTGCAGGTAGAAACATAATGACTGCAATGGAAAATTCAGCAAGTGCATGTCCGTTGCTGGCTTTGCAGATAATCATCTTGGTAATCATAATTTTGCACCTCAAAACTCAGTTTATGTTGCAACTAGAGATATAGTGTCTCCAATAAAAAATTCA
>NW_019014557.1:10328-23244 GCF_000150535.2 Carica papaya
GTTTCTCCCTCCCCTATATGTTTGGAAAGATATAAGAGGACCACTCCCCAGTGGATGACGGCATACCATCTTATGAGAATGGTATCACAGTATCTGTAGGGGTCACCCGTGGCTAAGTAATGTCGTGACTATAGATATTTGTTAGGGCCCCTATGGCTGGTATAACTGTGGTCATAGTACGTACCATGGTTTGCCCAACCAAAAATAAGTGTGAGTAAATTGCCCATATCTATATCTGATCTGGTCATTCGACTTGAGTAGTTGAAAATCTGTATCTACTCTCAGAGATGAAAATGGTGATGACTTCACGACGCATGACACAAAAATCTGAGCATTCATGATTATTTAATTTTCTCTATTATCTAGTATTATGTATGTTTGGTGTCTGTATTAACGTACCATTTTCCTAACAAATAAATGGCATTTCAGAATGTGAGATAGGTAAACGAGGAGGTTAAATGGTAAACTCTTAAGTCAAAATAATTAATTTTTGAAATCTTACGATGTTAATTTAATACTGTTTTTCTTACTGAGCATATGGAACTCACTCTTTCCATGCCCTCCCCCCCAAATGAGGAAGAAAGTGAGGAACCGCAGGCTGACCTATCCTTGTAAATCTATGAGGATCCCATAGATCCATAAGTCTAAGTGCATAACTGTTCTCGCATTCTGATGAGTCCAATAGCATAGCAAAAGAAGTGGTCCTTATGTTTTGTTTTGTATTTTGCAGCCTCTTCTAGCCTTAGTATATGTATGCAATAGAACTATATGTATTTGTAAGGGATTTATAATGATTCTGTTCCGCTGCATAAATTGTATCATGCACTCGTTATTCTGAATCTGTATCTAACACTCATTTGCCTTAATTAGCACTTGATATGTCACACTAATTCTCTCTAAAACCTTAAATGGGCAAATAAATCGTGGGCTTAGCTTTCCCTTCTTCCCAAATCTACTGATGCCTTTGAGAGGCATGATCTTCAAAAAAAATGATCACCTACCTAGAATTCTAGGTCCCTTTTTTGGTTATCCACATAGCTTTTCTGTCTGCTCTGATCTACTTGAATGTTCTTCCTGATCTTAGCAACTCTGGGCCAATTAACTTCCTTTCCCCAACTTCTTCCTAACAAATTGGTGACCTATAAGGTCGGTCATACAATGCTTCATAAAGGGCCATACCAATGCTTGCCTAGTAGCTGTTGTTATAAGCAAATTCTATTAGTGGCAAATGACCATCCCAAGATCCACCAAATTCTAAAACACATGTTCGTAGTATATCTTCCAATGTGTAATTGGTTCTCTCTAATTTTCCATCTGTGTAAAGATGAAAAGCAATGTTGAAGGATAATTGGGTGCCCATGGCTTGCTAAAAGTTTTTCCAAAACCTAGAGGTAAATCTAGGATCTCTATCAAATATCACTAAAACTAGAATCTCATGTAGTCTTACAATCTCACAGATATAAGTTCTAGCTAAGTCATCCAAAGAGTCTATCATCTTCACTGCTAGGAAGTGGGAGGACTTGGTTAACCTATCCACAATCACTCAGATAACATCATGGCCTGCTCAGGTCCTAGGCAATCCAATCATGAAGTCTATGGTGATATATTCCCATTTTCACTCAGGAATTGGCAAAGGTTGGAGGGGTCCACCAGGATGCTATTATTCTACTTTCACTTGCTGACAAGTAAGGTATTTAGAAACATACTCAGCGATGTCTCTTTTGATACCATTTCACCAAAATCGAGGTTTCAAATTCTGATACATTTTAATAATACCTGAATGCATGGCAAATTTGGAACAATGAGCCTCAGTCAAAATGCTTTTCTTTGATTTATCTTTATCGGGAACATACACCTTGTCATTAAATCTGAGTAACCCACCATTCGATGCTCTGAACTCTGGCTTCAAACCTTGCTCTGTGTCTTTCCTAATGGCCAATAATATAAAGTCAGTCAATTGAGCATCTCTGATCTATTGTAGTATTGCAGGTTGGACATTTAAACTGGCCAAATAAACACCTTCAGCCTAACCATGAAGTTGAATTTCCTACACAGCCTCTAAAAATGTACCTACATTCTTCCTGCTAAGTGCATCTGCTACTACATTACACTTACCTGGATGATACAAGATCTTACAGTTATAATCTTTTAGCAGTTTTATCCATCACCTCTGGCCCATGTTGAGATTCTTCTGAGTGAAAATATATTTTAGACTTTTATGGTCAGTATAGATCTCAAATGTTTCACCATACAAATAATGACGCTAGAGTTTCAGGGCATAGGCAATCGCAACGAGCTCCAAGTCATGAGTAGGGTAATTTCATTCATGTGTCTTCAGTTGTCTAGACCCATAAGCTATGACCCGTCCATGCTGCATCAAAACACGTCCCAATCCCTGAAAAGAAGAATCACTGTATACTGTATAACCACCAGTTCAATTTGAAAAAGCTAACACAGAAGTTGTGGTCAACTATTGCTTGAGCTATGTGAAACTTCTCTCACATGCTTCATTCCATTCAAATTTAACATCTTTGTTTGTAAGCTGAGTAAGAGGAGCTATAATCTTGGATAATCCCTTCACAAATCTATGGTAATACCGAGTTAATCCAAAAATCGTCTAATATCTTGACTATAGTAGGTCATTCCCAAGTTAACGCGGTCTCAATTTAGTAGGGATCCACTAATACACTATATTTTGATATTACATGTCCAAAAAGACAATCTAATCAAGCTAAAAACCACACTTACTTAACTTTGCATACAACTTCTTTTCTCTAAGAACCTATAAAACTTGAGCCAGATGCGAAGCATGTTCCTCCTTACTTTTATAGTAGACCAAGATATCATCGATGAAGACTATGACAAATTGATCCAAAAACCGTCTGAAGAGCCTATTCATCAAGCCCATGAAGATTGCAGGTGCATTAGTCAACCCAAACAACATAACAAGAAACTCATAATGTCCATACCTAGTTTAGAAAACTATCTTCAAAATGTCTTTAGCTTTTATCTTTATCTGATAATGCCCCAAACGTAGGTCAATTTTAGAAAAGACTCGTGACCCTGTAACTAGTCAAAGAGATCATCAATTATGGGGAGAGGATAGTTATTCTTGATTGTAACTCTATTTAGCTCCCTGTAATCTATGCACAATCTTAATGTTCTGTCATTTTTCTTTGCAAATGTGACTGGAGCACCCCAAGGGGGCACACTATATTGAATGAAACCCCTTATCCAAAAGTCCTTGAACTTGTTTTCCTAACTCTTTCATTACAATTTGGCTCATCCTGTATGGGCCAATGAATCGGTTGAGTACCTAGCTGAAGATCGATGGCAAATTCCACGTCTACAAGCAATCCTGGTAGGTCAACAGGGAAGACATCCAGAAATTCCCTAACTACTGGAATTTCTTGGATATAAACCCCCTTACTTATCTTACCTATTACATATTAATATTGTTAAATCACATCATATAAATTAAAATCAATAGATTATTTTCCTTATACACAAATAATTAAGAAAGAAAAAAGAAAAGTCATTAGCAAGAAAATGGTACTTGATTAGGAATATTGAATACAAGCTTCTTGTGGTAGCAGTCCATAGTAACATGATAGGCTGTTAACCAGTTCATTCCTAATATTAGGTTGAAATTCCTAACATTTACGACCTCTATTGTGACACATGCAAACTAAGGCATAAGGATGCCAAATATAGAAATAGATTACGAGTGCATGATAAAAATTGTATGCAGCGAAGCAAATTATTATAAACCCCTTACCAAAATATATGAGTTCTAATTGTACATATATATAACTGAGGCCAAAAGTGGCAACAAAATATAAAATATCAAAATACAAAAAGGCCACTTCTTTTACTATGCAATTGGACTCATCAGAGCGTAGGATAAGTCATGCACTCAATGTTTATGGATCCATGGGATCCTCGTAGACTTTAAGGTTGAGTTCCTCACTATCTTCTTCATCTAGGGAGGCATGGAAAGGGTGAGTTACATATACTGAGTAAGGAAAATAGTATTTAAATGACACTGTAAGATTTTAAAAGTGAATAATTATGTCATTAACACTTACCATCAAATCAGTCAAGGTCCTTTCTTACTTTACGAAAATAATTTTATTTATTAAAGGAACCATCAGGTCCATCATATCATAATGATAACAATTAAATCAAAATCATACGTAACAATAGAAAAAATCAAACAAATCATTACATGCTCAAATTTTCGTATCATACTTCGTGAAGTCATTTCGACTTCCATCTCTGAGGGCAAATACATATTTCTGACTACCCATGTAGAATGACCAGATCAGAGATATAACAACAATTTACTCATGCACATTTTTAGCTTGCCAAACCATCGTACAATTAATGACCATGGTCGTACCAACCAAAGTGGTCCTATAAGATATTCTATAGCCACAACAGTACTTAGCCAGATGTGATCCCTAATAGATATTTGCATCACCGCTCTCATCAGAGGGTACACCGTTATCCATAGGGAGCGGTCCTCTCACATTTTTCTAGACCAGATGGGGGAGGAAAAAATAGAAACCCCTCATAGATAAAAAGTCTAACGAGATACTAGATGCATTATGCATGTCAATACAGGTACAGTTATTTTTTGGACCATTTCAGGCTCATTCCCTTTCTCTTTTCTTTTTATTTTTATATATTTTTTAAATAATTATCATCATATTCATATTATTTAATTTACATGCAAATCATCAAGTAACTATAAGATCACATAGCATGCTTGAAATAAAAAACAAATCTCTTTATTGGAACTATTAAGTATAAATCATGCAAAACATAAAACACAAACATCATAATTTTGATTTTCTAGAAATGCTCTTTAAGATGTTTAAGGAAATACTAAATTCCCTACCGAAACCTTGAAGTTTTCCTACACCTTTCTTCTTCTTCTTTTCTCCTTTTCTCTCTAAATCACTCCCTCTCTCTCTAAGCTCTTAGAGGATGGAAGAATGAAATGGAAACATGAGGAAAATAGAAGAAAGGGGTCCCTATGTATAGAAAATAGGGACCGTTGGATTTACACCAAGTGGTAAAATCCAGTGAGGAGAGAGAAAGTTGAGTGGAAGATGAGTGATTTTACACGACGACAACGCAAAAAATAGAGGAAGAGTCCTCAATCGGCAATGGCTCTCCACCTAAGGCAGCAGCGACACACTACCCAAGGTAGTGCACAGTGCCCAAGGGATGACGGCTCACTGCCTGAGGCAGCAGTGTGCCTCCCTAGGCCAACCGCACATTACAGGCCTAGCCTATAGGCATCGGTCTATCCTGCCGCGTGCAGGCCTATTTGCATAGGCCTGCTGTATGAAAGGTGCCTGGCCCTGTCCGCGTGCGATGTGACTCGCACAGACTGGCTTATCTACATGCAATGGGATGCGTGCACAAACCGGCCTCACACCCCATGCAGATGGGACATGTGCCCAATACGCACGTCCTGCGTTGGCCATGCACACACGCACGCACCCAGTGTGCGATGCCCCATAGGCAACCCTTTCCTACGGGCGTTTTCTCGAAGGATTTTGCCCCTTTTTCCCTTTTTTATCCTAAAAATCATTTGTAATAAATAAAAAAAAAAATAATAGTAAATAAAATTAAATAAAAATAAAAATAAATAAAATAATGAAATCAGAATAAATTAAAATTATGAATTTTAATCACAAAACACGATATGAAACTACGAGATAAATTTAAATGAGTTCAAGTGGTCTCAAGACTCGAATAAATAAGGGTTTTTAGGTAACAATTTAGTGCGATGGTGAGCAGGATGTTACATCCCCCCACCTTAAAAAATTTTGTCCCCCAAATTTTTTTTGAATAGGTCTAGCTTCTCTCTCATCTCGCTCTCCAACTCCCACGTCTTCTCTTCTAGAGTGTGGTGTTGCCACACACCTTCATCATGGGGATTGTCTTGTTGCGTAAATCTTTATCGGTCCAACCAGGAACTTCTGTGGGGAGTTCCTCGTAAGTTATATTGGGTTGTACCTACGTCTCATCATGAGGAATGATATGAGAAGGGTCAGGGTGATATCTTTTGAGCATAGGGATGTGGAAAACATCATGTAGACCCACAAATTCTCGAGGGAGAGTAAGGCGGTACGCTAGAATCTAATACGCTCTATGATCCGAAAAGGTCCCATGTAATAGGAGCTCAACTTCGTTTTTTTCCCAAACCACATTTTCCCTTATAGGAAAAATCTTAAGGAAGACTTGGTCTCCAATGGAAAATTCTAGAGGTCCTCAATGATTATCAGTGTAACTCTTCTATGACTCTGGGCGGTAGCCAAGTTCCTACGGATGATCACAACTTTCTCAATAGTCTCCTAGATGAAGTCTCATCCCAAATGACACTAGTTTCTAACTTTGCTCCAACAAGTGGGAGAACAGGAGGGCCTACCATACAGGACTTCATAGGAGCCATGCCAATGCTTAAGTGATAACTATTATTATAAGAAAATTCACACAAGGGAAGATATTCATACCAGTTATCACCAAAGTCGAGGATGCAAGCACGCAACATGTCTTCCAACATCTGGATAGAGCGTTCAGACTGACCATCAGTTTGGGGATGATAAGTAGTGCTGAAGTACAATCCAGACCCAAGTTCTTCTTGAAAGCTATCCCAAAAGTGGGAGGTGAATCAAGGATCTCGATTGGATACAATGGTTGAGGGAACACCATGGAGTTGAACAATTTCATCAACGTAAAGGCAGACTAATCTGTTGGTGGAGTAAGTGGTCCTAATTGGTAAGAAATGGACAGTCTAGGTTAGTTTGTGAATAATAACCCAAATAGAATTACGACCAGAACAGGTCCTGGGTAAGCTAGTGAAAAAATCTATGGTTACATAATCCCACTTCCATTTTGGAATTAGGAGGCCCTGTAACAAATCACTGAGTCTCTGGTGTTTTGGCTTAATTCGTTGGCAAGTAAGGCATCAGAAGACGTAGTCAACAATGTCCTTCTTCATTCCCAGCCACCAGTATTGGTGGTTTAGGTCCTGGTACATCTTGGTACTCTTGGGGTGGATGGACAGTTTAGAGGCATGGGTAGTCTTGAGAACATCTGCCTTGATAGTGACAAGGACCCAAATTCAATCTTGAAATCTACACAATCCATCATCTAAGAGCCTGAAATCAGGAAACTCATCAAAAGAGAACTTATTTAAATTTTGGTAATTTCTTGGTCTATGGACTGAGCTTTCTAAATCTTTATAAAACAATCAGGCAAAGCTTGGATATGAGCGAGATAGACACTATTGCTACAGTTGTTGAGGCGGAGTGTCTGCATAGCGTCTACTAACTTTCAACTGGAGGCCATGGTTTAGGCCAATACTGCAAACTCCTTCCGGCTCAACGCATCATCGACTACATTCCCTCTACAGGGATGGTAGATGATCTTGTAGTTGTAGTCCTTCAGGAGGTCCATCAAATGTCTTTGTCTCATGTTCAACTCACTCTGTAAGAAAATTTAGTTTAAAATTTTGTGGTTAGTGTAAATTTCAAAGGTCTGACCAAATAGGTAATGACATCATATCTTTAAAGCAAAGATAATGGCTGCCAACTCCAGATCATGAGTAGGGTAGTTATGCTGATGGGGTTTCAACTGTTTGGATCCATAAGCAACACTCTGTAATGCTGTATCAAAATGCATCCCAAACTAACATGAGATGCACCGTAGTAAACCTAAAATCTTCCGGTGTTGTTGGGGAGGATCAACATCGGAACAGAGGTGAGATGATGCTTTAATTCCATAAACCTTTCACCATACTCACAATCCCAGATAAAAGGTACACCCTTTCGAGTGAGTAGAGTCAATGGAGCAATAATCTTAGAAAATCCGTTGATGAATCATCGGTAGCAACCTGCTAAGTCAAAGAAACTACGTACCTCAGCTACATTGGTGGGTAGGTTCCAATTGATAACCATTCAACCTTGGCCAGATCCATGAAAACTCCTTCACTTGAGATCACATGACAAGGAAAGGAAACTTGATCAAACCAAAAGTAGCATTTCCTAAGTTTAGCAAATAGTTGGTTCTGACGAAGTGTCTCCACCACTTCAAATAAGTGGAGTGCATGTTCCTCTGGACTCTTGGAGTACTGATTCAATGCATGTTAGAAGACCCTGTTCATGCGATCCATGAAGGCAGCAGAGGCATTAGTTAACCCGAATGGCATCATCTTGAACTCATACAGGCTGTATCTACTCCAAAAAGCGGTCTTCAGAATATTTTCATCTTTGACTCTCAGCTGGTAGTATCCCAATTTGAGGTCAATCTTGGAGAAGACCGTGGCTCCTCGCAACTGGTCAAAAAGATCGTCAATTCGAGGTAGAGGATACTTGCTCTTTATTATTTTTCAGTTGAGTTCTCAGTTATTTATCCATAGTCTTAGGGAGCCATTCCTCTTTTTCATAAATAACACCACAGCACCCAAAAGGGAGCAACTAGGGCGAATAAACTTCTGGCTAAGAAGCTGAGAAGTTAGTTTTCTAGTTCTACGAGCTCAACACGACTCATGTGATAGATAGGTTTCAAAATCAGTTGGGTTCCAAGAAGCTGTTCGATAGAAAACTCTATCTTTGCGGGGGAGGTAAACCAAGTAATTCGACTAAAAAAACTCTCAAAAAGTTATAAATAATGGGAATGGAATACACAGCATGACACGTGAGGGTATGGGGAGAATCGAATCTACTCCTGAAAACCCACTCAATGCATGCACTATCAAAATAATAACCACCTAGAATAAAACCCCTCCCTTTAATTGAATCAACGATCCTAAAAGGAAAACCAGAAAAAAAGACTATGGAAATAAAACAAGGAAAGGAAAAATGCCACAAACTTACTGATAAGTTGATCATCGCTCCTTAGCTCAACAAGACTTCTGAAGACTCCTTCTTCCTGAAGAACTTGAAGAAGCTAATTTTAGCAAAAATGCTGAAAGAAAGAATGCTAAATCTAGATTGGGGTTCTGCTTCCCCATATCTTGATTGGGTCCTGCTTCATCTATCTCTTAGCGAACTCCTCGTATGAATTTTTAATTTTCAGCTGATCCTCACAAGCATCCTTCCTTGGCAAAGTAGTTAAGACATGGGTGTGGTTACCCATTTGGATAAATTACTTATTCTTTTTGTTGGCATGACTGACATCATGGTTATATTGCTAGGGACTTCCTAGCCATAGGTGTTCTGCTTGCACAGGAACTACATCGCACAATATTTCATCCTTGTAGTCACCAATGGAGAATGGAACACATACTTGCTGGGTGATGTGGATCTCTTTGTTATCATCCAACCAGTGCAACTTGTAGGGAATAGAGTGATGTCTACACGTCAACCTTGCCCGATCCACCAGCAAGGTACTGGAAACATTAGCACAGTTGCCTTCATCAACTATCACACTACATACTTTTTCATTGACCAGGCACCTGGAATGAAAAATAGTCTCTTGCTGACTGTTGCTTTTAGACTTAACATGTATGTTTAGTGCTCATTGAGCTACAAATACATCTCCTTGTGCTAGTTGAGCTATACTCTCTGTATCCACTTGTGGTAGATCTTTTTGTTCATCACTGTTTTTGTGGTCACTGACGATATCTCCATCATTTGAGAAAATCATGGCATGCTGATTAGGGCATTGGGATGCAATATGCCCCTCTCCTAAGCACTTCAAACATTTAATAGTGCTCTAGCGGGTGGCTTGTAACACCCCGCTCACCATCGTGCTAAGTTGTAGGGAATAGAGTGATGTCTACACGTCAACCTCTCCCGATCCACCAGCAAGGTACTGGAAACATTAGCACAGTTGCCTTCGTCAACTATCACATTATAGACTTTTTCATTGACCAGGCACCTGGAATGAAAAATAGTCTCTTGCTGACTGTTGCTTTTGGACTTAACATGTATGTTTAGTGCTCATTGAGCTACAAATACGTCTCCCTGTGCTAGTTGAGCTATACTCTCTGTATCCACTTGTGGTAGTATCTTTTTGTTCATCACTATTTTTGTGGTCACTGACAATATCTCCATCATTTGAGAAAATCATGGCATGCTGATTAGGGCATTGGGATGCAATATGCCCCTCTCCTAAGCACTTCAAACATTTAATAGTGCTCTGGCGGGGGGCTTGTAACACCCCGCTCACCATCGTGCTAAGTTATAATTGGAAAATTCCCATTTATTTGGGCCATAAGGCCACCTAAACTCATTTAAATTTATTTAGCAGCTTTATAGCTTAATTTGTAAATTTATCACGATTTTATTATTTTATTTTTATTTATCATTATTAATATTATTATTTTTAAATAATTAATTTTCAGGAGAAAATGGACAAAGGTGACACACTGTGCGGGCGACATCCGTACAACAAGCCTGCATGGATAGGCTTGCGTGTCTGAGGCTTGTGCACACGCAGGCTAGCTCCTTCGCTCGGTAAGGTAGCTCGGTGCTTGCAGGCTAGGCTTGCAACCCGCGCCGGCTGGATGAGGTGCACTGCTACCTTGGGTAGTGTGTCGCCGCCGTCCTCGAGTGGTTATTTGCCGCTTGGGGGGTGCTACCGCTGGTGGAGGAAATTTCTCCTTTGGTTTTTGTGTTGCATCAAATCGAGCATTTTTCCATTTCAAAACTCTCTCTCCTCACCAAATTTTGCCACTTGGCACAAATCTGAAGGCTGCAATTTTCTATAAATAGGGGCCCTTCCACCTTTCAAGAGTTTAGAGAGAGAGAGTGATCTAGAGAGAGAAAGAGAGGAGGAAAAAAAGAAGGTGGAGGAAAAACTTCGAGGTTTCAGTAAGGAATTTAGTATTTCTTTAAACATTTTAAGGAGTATTTCTAGAAAAATTAAAATAATAAATATGTGATTTTGTGTGATTTGCATGTTCTATGTTTAATAGTTTTAATAAAGTGAATTGCTCTTGATTTAAAGCATGCTATATGATTTATAGGCACTTGATGATTTGCATGCAAATAAAATAATATGAAACCGGTAAGGTTATTTGGAAAAAAAAAAAAAAAAGTGGAATTAAAACTGAATGGTTTGAAGTATGTATGTACCTGTATTAACATGCATATTGTATCAAGTGTCTCGTTAGACTTTTTATCTCTGAGGGGGTATCTACTTCTCCCTCCCCTATCTGGTCTGAAAAAATGTGAGAGGACCGCTGCATGTGGATGACAGTGTACCATCTGACGAGAGTGGTAACGTGAATATTTGTTAGGGGTCACCTTTGACTAAGTACTGTCATGGCTATGGAATAACGTATAAGACCACTATGGTCGGTACGGGTATGATCATAGTCGTACCATGGTTTGGCCGACGAAAATGTGCCTGAACAAATTATTGTTATCTATATCTGATCTGGTCATTCCACATGGGTAGTAAGAAATCTGTATCTGCCCTCAGCGATGAAAGTCGAAACGATTTCGCGAAGCATGACACGAAAATTTGAGCATTTCATGATTTATTTTATTTTCTATACTGTTGAGTGTGATGTTTGATTTTGATTAATATGAATATGGCATGATCTTTTCTTAATAAATAAAATTGTTTTCACAAGGTAAGACTCTACCTGAACCAAATTGTAAGTATTAATGATATTATTATTCACCTTTTAAACCTTACGATGTTATTTAAATACTATTTTTCTTATTGAGCATATAGAACTCACTCTTTCCATGCCCCCTAGATGAGAAAGATAATGAGGAATCGTCTGCTGACCTACCCTTTTAAGTCTATGAGGATCCCGTGGATCCGTAAACCTTGAGTGCATGATTGTTCTCGCACTCTAATGAGTCCAATAGAATAATGATAGAAGTCGCCCTTTTTATATTTTGTATTTTGTTGCCACTTCTGGTCTCAGTTATATATATGTGTAATTAGAACTCATATATTTTTTAAGGGATTTGTATTAATTTGCTTCCCTGCATATAATTTTTATCATACACTCGTAATCTTTTTCTGTATCTAACACTCTCATACCTTAATTAGCATTTGAGATGTCACATGGCTAGTACCTTAAGATTAACTGTTGGATTCCCAGTGGGTTGTTTTCCTTTACTGTCATCCAATTTCTTACTGTCATCCCTTTGAGTCCATATTTGGTTTCCCTAGGGAGTGTTACTAACATACCCCCGATTAATTCCTCTACTCTTTAATTTCCTTTCAATCTTGGTGGCCTTGTGTACCATCTCGTCCAAGTCAACATAGCTTTGGAGTTCAAGGATGTTGGCGATATCCTTGTTTAGCCCCTCCAAGAACCAAGCCATGGTGGCTTCTGGATGTTCGTCAACTTGGGCCCTAATCATAGTTATCTCCATTTCTTTATAATACTCTTCCACAGACCTAGAAACCCCGGGTCAAGCACTACAACTTTAGGTTCATGTCTCTGTCAAAATGAGCGGGCACAAACCGTTTCCTCATGATGGATTCCAATTCTCGCCATGTGGTGATAGACAAGCCTCCATCTCATTCCTAGAGAAGAGTTAACTGATCCCACCATACTGAGGCATAATTGGTAAACTCAAGGGTGGCCAACTTGAGCTTTTTCTCTTTACTATAATTGTGGTAACTAAAAATGCGATGGACCTTCGTTTCCCACTCAAGGTAGGCTTTGGGGTCATTCTTCCCTTGAAAGGCTTGTATTTGGAACTTGAAGCCATGGAGGTCATCATCCGCCTCTTCATGACGGCCTCCTTATCTATCACCAACATCGTCACCACACGATCTTGTCTCGTCGTACACTATTTGGCTCTGGGCATGACTGCGATGCCCCCTCGCTCTTGGTGATCCATGCGGGCACCATGTTTCCCAACTGGACACTTAATTTGGTGAACATGTCCATGACTCTTTCTTCTAAGTGGCTGGTTGGCTG
>NW_019014557.1:30972-44587 GCF_000150535.2 Carica papaya
CAAATAATAGGATAATCTATCCAAGTTGGTAGAAAACATAAAACTACTGATGGAGATGGTTCAAAACACTTTTCTCTTTAATTAAAAAAGCACGTGCTACCTTCACTCTAATTCAGTAACCAAACCTTATAAATCAATTTATTCAGTAAACATTCAGAATTCATTATTTCAGTATCACAACTCAAATTTTAAATAGTTCAATAAATAGCATAATTTAGTATTCAGTATCACAATTTAGACAGTAGGCATTACAGTAGCTATTAATTTAGTATTTCAGTATCATAAACGTTACACATGACTTCTTATTCATTCCTATTAGTTTATATTCTATTAAAATAGTTTCACTGCATGATGCCATTTTTGCTAGTATCAACAAGAGCATTAAAGATCCCCTCTACTACATGAATATGTCACAATTCAGTTCACAGTTCTTATTGTTTTGCCACGTCTTGCTAAAGCCGTATCCACGGGTAGGGTTCACCATAGTCACATGCCAAAAGTCTACACACACACCCACCCCTTGGTGATACTGGTTAAATGGGTTTTCTAAATCTTTTAATGTCTATTTATTTATTCAACTCACTAATAAATTTTCTAATTTTTATTATTTAATATCTTTTATACCTATAACTATTCATTATCCTAGACTCTTTTACATATCCTTAATATACTCCCAATTACATAGCAACCAGTACATATATAAACTTAGTTATCAAAACATAGCAAAATAATTCATCAGTAATTTTAGTAGTAAACATAAATAGGAACACAACAATCAACTGTAAAATTCCATCGGAATCTTGCACCTAATTATCAATTATTAAGCATCATAGTTTTAATATCTTAGAAAGATTAAACTACATTTATAGGCAGTTACACACTTACCTAATTTTTGTCTAAATCGCGTTCATGAAATTATCTCTGATGTACAAGATCAACCTGCTACAGTGATATCCGTATCGGGTTATAATGAATTGGTTATCCCTTAATTTCAAACACCCATTTCTAGACTTATTCCTAATTCTAAACCGGATAAATAATTGATTGTATTAAAATTAAATAGAATTAATAAACCCTAAATCTAAAATGGTAAACCATCAGGGTTTTTTTTTGAACTCACATACCCGAACTGGGTTCCTAGGACTCACTGCACGCAACCACCGGAAGTCTGTATGCCTCTGCATACATCGCCACTGGACCGCCACACGCTGCTACTACTCACTACCGATCATCTTTGCTCACCGTTGATCATCGTCGCTCACTGCCGATAAGTGCTGTGGATTGGCCGAAATTCACCGCAGAGCACTTTACACCCTCAGATCTTGCACAAATCTTGTGAAATCGTGCCAGAGAGAGCCTCAAAATAGCAAAATACGTGCCAAACCACCTCACAAACCGTCTTTTTCTCTTGCGCACCATCGCACGCAGCACTGGCCCCTCCTCTTCCTTTTTTTTCTTCTTCTTTTTCCTCTCATCTCTCGGTTGTTGACTAATTGTAATCGCATCCCTTCTTCCTCTATTTTCCTCTTTCTCCCTCTCTCTTTCTCACACTCTCTCTCTCTTTTTCTTCTTGTACTATTCTCCTTCCCTCCCTTTGTGTTTTATAAGGAGGGGTAGGAGAAGTCCTGCACAACCCCTCTTCTTCAACGTGCAGGTCTCCTCTTTCTCCTTTTTAGTCGGTGGCAGAGGCATACATGCCCTTGCCTCTTCATCTTTCCCAGCTAGAGGCAAACACGCCTCTAACTTTTTTTTGTTTTTCTTTACCAAAAATTGCACTGTTTTGGGGTTCCCCAAAATGACATTGTTTTAGTCTGTTATAACTCCTCTGTCTGTGGTCCCCCGAGGCTGAAGTGGCTTGTTAAGCATTTATGTCCTCTTTTGGATTACTTTAAGGTGTGTTTAATGAACCAACCTAAATTTTTGAGATCAATGAGGTTGAGTTGGTGAAGGGGCTTCCCAATAAGACTTTGGAGCATGACCTACATGGTCTCCTTCTCATAATTATACTTACACTAGTTCTTCGATTGGTCAGTTGTCTTGGTGATCCTTTAGTGCAAGAAGTTCTCTAGATTCACCATCTTCCTGTTCTACTCCATCTCGAGCATACTGTGAAAGTCAACAAGCACGCGTTAGGCTCCTAGAGGGGAAGGCCAAACCTCTCGTTATGAGTCATAGGGACTTTAAATGATTGCATAGGCTTTAACATCATAGAGGCGGTTGAGTTCACTCACTTCCTTCATCAACCCCTTCTTCTTTTTCTTGAATGTGATTTTTCTTACGGGGTCATTAGTTGATATAGACAAACTTAACTTTTTTTTTTTTAGTCACGGTCTTTTGTCATATTTGGCTTAAGAGAGGGAATGGGTATATTTAGAATGAGACAACGGTTGAAGAATATTAGTAAAGGATGGGGAGTAAAATATTGAATATACCATGTAAAGTTAGATGTACTGTATTCTAAAACTAGAAGTGGAGTGTTGATATGCATTAAATTCTATATAAAAATCTCATTTGAAATCTAAAAAAAATTGAGTAGCTTGCTTGCTTAATCTTCAACTAACCAAAGTGAATTTCTACATATACTACATCAATAATGCTTCTGTCATCACTCCATTATGTACAAAAAAATAGAAAAGAAAAGAAGAGAAAAGTGCATTGTGATAGCTTAAAATTACATTAAGTATGCAGGTATTTTAACAAATAGTTGTAGCCATGTCAAGCAGGGGGAAGAGAGAAACTAAAGAATGAAGAATAATACTAGTACAAGAGATATAAAATATTAAGGAGAAGATTAATCTGAAGAAAACCGTAATGCAAAGCAATCCAAGTACATGTATGCATGCGACTCGATGACTACAATTATGGTGATGACAACTACAACTATTGTGACGACTATAACTATTAAGACGATGACTAAGAAATGAATAACATATCTTTTTGGTAGAATGTAATTAGTTATTTGAAGTACATCTCCAACAACACTCCAAAAATTTCAAAATTAAATATCATAATACTTGATTCCTAAAGTAGTTAAACCCACTGGACCATATCAGTCCATTATTTTAGTTATTCATACTCATGAATGGCACCATCATCTTTGCCTGTTCCTCGTCTGCTCCATGAGGTTATTATTGTGCTTGTAGATTCATCCCATCAAGGAACCATGTCTACAGCTGTTGTAACTTCTGTACTGGAGGATCCTTTTTTATCTTAATACTTGGGACCCTTCATCACTTTGTTTTCTGTGGCCTCCTGAAGCTGAGGTGACTTTCAAAGTGCTTTAATACTCTTTTGGATTTCTATGAGGTGTTGTTCGATGAGCCAACCCGAATCGTTGAGATCAATAAGGTTAAGTTGGTTGAGGGGCTTCCCGATAAGACTTTGGAACATGATATGTGTAATCTCTTTCTCGTGATTGTCCTTACACTATTTCTTTAATTGATCGATTGCCATGGTGATCCTTTGGTGTAATAAACTCTCTTGGTTCACCATCTTCTTGCTTTAGTCCATCTCGGGCATCCTCTTAATGTCGGCTAGCACGCGTTGGGCTCCGAGAAGGGAAGACCAAACCTCTAGTTTTGAGTCATAGGGGCTATTAATGATTGCACAGGCTTTGACATTATAGAGAGTGCTGAGTTCACTCACTTTCTTCATTAAACCCTTTTTCCTTTTTTTGAACGTTGCTTTTCTTGTAAAGTCATTAGTGATATAGCAAGCTTAACCTTCTTTCTAGTCATGGTGTTTTGTCATGTCTTACCAATGAGCGAGACGGGGTATATATAGAATGAGACAAGCATTGAATAGTTATTAGTAAGGGGGGGGTGGAGCATTTTAACATAGTAGAATATGCCATGTAAAGTAAGATGTGGTGCATTTTAAAACTGCAAGTGAAATGTTCAAATTATCTCAAAAAATGTTATGTTTTTAATAGAGGATATGGGAAAATCTTGTCACTTAAGGAATGTAATTCACAAAATTTAATTAATAAAATATTGAAAGGCTGCACTTATCTAAAATCATCCAATCCTCCCCTTTAATTACAAGTTATTGATTCATTGTAATGCATTTGTATACCTACTCTCTCTTGCATTATCCCCAACATGCATTCACACTTGAAATTAATCAAACATGGCAACCATACCCACCTCCACATCTTATACACACTCATAGATATTACTCTTAATCATCAACTTAAATGGCCACCTCCTTCCAAATCCAACTTAATTATGTGTCTTGATCTCCGACACCTAACACCATTTTATTTTCTAATTTTTTTAAAAAGAAACAAAAACCATAGATATATATTTTTTTTAATTTTCTCTAATGGATTACTGTCAATATACTTTTTTTTTTCTAATTTGCAAGATAAATTTTATTTATCATAAAAATATGTAATCACCCTTAAAATCAATGCTGGTTTTCTTCATCTTTTAATTTCTTTTGCAAACTTGGCACTCCAAAAACTTTATTGTCACCAAAGTAAATTTAATTACATGTGCTCCAGATTTCATAATGATTATATATATAATGTAGGTACATGGTGAATTTTTCTAAACTCCATAGTAGTTAATTATTTTATTTGGTATGCAGTATGTAGAATATGATTATTTGAGCGTTATTTATTTGATTTTGTCTTTGTGGAATACTATTAATCACAATTATTAAAGTCATAATATCTCTCTATATCACAACAAATTATATACATTTAGTAGACAATTAACTACTATATGTAATCAAGCTTCATTTTTTATTTTCTTTATACGTAATAAAACTGACATTTTTTCATGAAGCTATAACAAATAACCAATAATTATTTTGAAGACGAAGATTTGTTTAAAGATCATATGTAACATCTAGACCCTAAATAAAATAAAGGAGTAAGTAAATAAATAATTAAATTGGGATTAGGGTCTAAATGAAATGAATCCTAAAAAATTTGTGATTTTTATTTAATTTCAATGACTTAAATGAAAACATGTAAGAAAAAATGGAATAAAAACATAAATAAATGGAAATGGAAAGGGGAAAAAAGAAATCTAGAGATGGACGGACCTGATCGAACCGTTTGAGGGATCTAAACGATTGAGATTTTATTAAGGATAAACGGCCCAAATCGAGCCTTGTGAGATCCAACAGATAGGGAGATGGATATGTAAGGAAAGAGAGTAGGGTTTTTCTTCATTTTGAGGTGAGAAGTTAAAAATGAGAGGAAAAATAAGAGTCGATCGAGTGAGAGAGAGGAGGTTGAAGAAGAGGAAAGGGGAGAAGGAGAAGCGTAGGTGAGTGGGAGAGTGAGGGGAAGAGCCACAAACAACCGCCGCAAGGGAAGAAAAGAAGAGAGAGTAGCGGAGGCAAGAGCTTCGTGGAAGCTAAGGCTGAAGAGAAGGGAATGGAAGGGAAATCAGGCCAAGGAGCACCATGTGACAACAAAAATTGAAGCAAATAAGGTAAAAATTCATCTTTTTTCATCTCTATTTTCCTTTAATCCTTTTCCTATTCGCACTAACTAGTAGGTAGGCGTGGAAATCCATCATCGAAACTTCAAGTAAGTAAGCAGAGTCACGAGGAGCCGAGAAGACCATCTAGAGTTTAACTTGAGGCCGACTCGCACCGCATCGATGCAGGTAAGCTTCTTTTTGTGATTATTTTAGTTGTAAGGTGACAGGGGTAGGCATTTGATGTCGAGTGGCCGTGCGAGCTCGGCTTGGTCACCCACCCACTCGAAAACTAACCAGCCTTCCTCAAGTACGGGAACCTGATTCACTAATGGGAAGCCAAGGGGTCTTCCTCGGGTGCAGGAAACCGATTCACCAGTGACAAGCTGAGGGATGTTCCTCAGGTACGAGAACACGATACTTTCAAGTATGGGAATTAGGACCATAAGGGAGTAGATTGCTCACCCTTATGCAATAAGTCAGGCATCTCGTCGGGTTGTCATTGAAACCCATGAATTCGATTGAATTTAGCCTGTATTTAATATTTACAGTACATTAATTAATCTGTGTCGTGTGGTGTACCATGAAACAGGACGTTTTAGCAGATCTAGGAAGGTTCAAGTAGATCTAGAAAGGTTGTTGCGCAAAGGAGTTGTAAGTATTTCTGGTTCTGAACCTAGATTAGGATTTTAAATTTATGCTTGTATATTATTAATTTTATGCGTGTTTTAAATATAGAACAGACACTGACCCATTTTTTGATGAAGAACGAAATCTAGACCTATGACAAATTAACCCTAATATGTTGGAATTTATGAGGAGATGGAACCAGAAAACAAACCCAGGACTGAGGAATACTTGAACTGTGATAAGAAATAAAATTTAAATTAAAAGAAACCACCAATAAAGCGAAAGATCAAGAAAAAAAATAAAATAACGTAAGGAAATAAATAAAAATAGAAGGGAATAATTATGGTTGTGAAACAATTAATTTAAATAAAATTTAAGAGAAAAATAGAATAAGAGGGAAGTAAATAAGAATTTGTAAATGAGAGGGTGTGAGTGAATAGGGTATGGACCCTGAATACCTTCTCGTTTAGTCTGAATCAAGGAGGGGAGTGTGTGTGTGTGGCTGAAGTTCAGTGGGCATGGTGAACCTGCACATGGATAGAGTTTAAAACTTAGTCCAGATGTGGATAGGTGTTTGTGAGTGTGGGTAACCTAGCAAATGTAACTGTTGTGGCTATTGTGAGATTTTGTGTGTGTGTGTGCTATCCATGCGATAGGGGGATCCATTTTGCCTCTCTTCGATGACGACATAAACGACATCACGTAATGAAACCTTGGAGATGACCTTTTGAGTGTATATATGATCTTTCGTGTGTATATGGTTATATTTCGAGGTTATGATTGATACTCGAGTGTATATATGATCTTTCGTATATATGTGGTTATATTTCGAGGTTATGATTGATATTCGAGTGTATATATGATCTTTCATGTATATGTGGTTATATTTCGAGGTTATGATTGATATTCGAGTGTATATATGTTCTTTCGAGGGTATGTGGTTATACTTCGAGGTTATAAATGATATTCATGTAAAATTAAGAATCCGATCAGAAACATGTAAAAATGGTGAAAATAATAAATTAATTTTGCATTGAAAAAATTCCTACTGAAATGTCTCATATTGTATATTTTTGCATGAAATCTTATCTGGGTTGAAGAACGAAAATACTTATTGAGTTGGTGAAACTCATTAAATTTCACTCTAATATTTTTCAGAGGAGAAAGAAGAGCCAGAACTGCTGGCAGACGAGTAAAACCTTTGAAAGGGTTCATGTTCATGTATATTGTGTTCATATTCTAGAAATTTTCGTTTTGTTTTGTTAAACTCCAAATTTTGACCTCTTGCCTGTATATATAACTACTGTATATATCACATGGGATGTTATTAAATTTTTTAGCTTTGCATATGCATATTTTGTAGGCCCATTGTACCAAAATGGCATGAGTTGGAATTGTGCCTCATATCGATTATGGGATGTTCAATCATATGTCCAAGAAAAATACTTAAAATACATAATAACACATACAAAAGAAGGAAAAGAAGAAGAAAATTATGCATATTTCCTTCTCCCTATTATCCCTGCACTACTTTTTTCAGTTTGTTAGTTCCCTTGATGATCCTCTGGTACAGGAAGCTCTCCTTATTCACCATCTTCTTGCTCTGTTCCATCTCAGGCATATTTTTGAAGTCAACTAGTGCTCGTTGGGTTCTGAAAGGGAAAGGCCAAACCTCTGGTTGTTAGTTGTAGGGGTTGTAAATAATTGCATAGGCTTTAATTCACAGAGAGTGTTGAGTTCGCTCATTTTCTTCATCAATCCCTTCTTCCTTTTCTTGAAAGTGGCTTTTCTAATAGAGTAATTAGTGATATTGTAACACCTCAATCACTATCTCACTAAATTTGTATATAGAAACTCCTATTTATTCGGGCCTTAAGGCCACCAAACTCATTTAAATTTATCTCTTACTTTATATCGTAGTTCGTAATTTAAATTCGTAATTTTAGTTTATTCAGATTTCGTTATTTTATTTATTATTATAATTATTTTATTTTATTTTGTTGCATTATTTATTTAAAAATAATTTTCAGAAGAAAAATAGAAAATGGGGCGAAATCTCCTGGGAAAACGCCCGCGGGGGAGGCTTGCCCGCACGCAGGTGCAGCGCACAGCTCGTTCGCACGGATGCAACATGTTGTGCGCATGCGTGCTCGCGTGACCAGCACAGGACCTACACACTGTATACACGTCCCATCCTGCGGGGCACGGGGTCGGTATGCGCGCACATCCCATCGAGCACAGACAGGCCACTTTGCACGCGTATTACATTGCGCGCAGACAGGGCCGGGGCACAGTGCGCCCTGTGTGCACGTTGTCCGCATGGTAGGCCTACCGGCAGTACGCTACGCGTGCGCAGCTAGCTCATATGCATGGTAGGATAGACTAAAGCCTCCAGGCTAGGTTTGCAGCGCACGGCCGGCCTAATGAGGCGCACTGCCGCCTGGGGCAGTATGCCACTACACTTTTGGGCGTTGTGTGCTGCCTTTGGCGGTGTGCCACTATCTTGGGTGGAGGATTCTTCCTACATTTTTTGCGTTGTCGTTGCGTCGGGTCAAATCACTCATCTTCCGCTCAACTTTCTCTTTCCTCATCGAATTTTGTCACTTGGCACAAATCCAACGGTCCCCATTTTCTATAAATAGGGACCCGTTTCGTCTATTTTTCTCATCACTTCTATTTCATTCTTCCATCTTCCAAGTGCTTAGAGAGAGAGGGAGTGATCTAGAAAGAGAAGGAAAACTTCAAGGTGTCGGTAAGGAATTTAGTATTTCCTTAAACATCTTAAGGAGCATTTCTAGAAAATCAAAATTATGAAGTTTGTGTTTTGTGTTTTGCATGATTTATATTTACTAGTTCTAATAAAGTGATTTGTTCTTGATTTCAAGCATGCTATTTGATTTTATAGGCAATTGATGATTTGTATGTAAATTAAATAACATGAATCTGGTGATAATTTTTTGAAATATGTATAAAAAAAAAAGAAAGAGAAGGGGAATGAGCCTAAATGATCCGAAAAATATATATATTTGTATTGACATGTATAATGCATCAAGTCTCTCGTTAGGCTTTTTATCTCTGAGGGATTTCTGTTTCTCCCTCCCCCATCTGGTCTAGAAAGATGTGAGATGACTGCTCTTTGTGGATAATGATGTACCCTCTAACGAGAGTGGTGATGCGAATATCTGTTAGGGGTCACCTTTGATTAAGTACGGCCATAGCTATAGAATATTTGATAGGACCACTGTTGTTGGTACAGCTGTGGTCATAGATCGTACCATGGTTTAGCAAGCCAGAAATGTGCCTGAGCAAATTACTGTTATATATTTGATCTGATCATTTCACATGGGTAGTCAAAAATCCATATCTGCCCTCAGAGATGGAAGTCAGAACGACTTCGTGAAGCATGACACCAAAATCTGAGTATTTCATGATTTATTTGATTTGATTGTTGTGACTATGGCATGATGTTCCCTTTAATAAATAAATTATTTTCATAAAGTAAAAAAGGACTCTGATGGTAAGTATTAATGACATAATTATTTATTTTTAAAATCTTACGATGTATTTAAATACTATTTTCCTTACTGAGTATATAAAACTCTCTATTTCCATGCCCCACCCCCCAGATGAGGAAGATAGTGAGGAACTGATCGCTGACCTACCCCTTGAAGTCTATGATGATCCCGTGGATCTACAAAACATGAGTGCATGACTTGTCCCGCATTCTTATGAGTCCAATTACATAGTAAAAAAAGTGGCCTTTTTGTATTATGATATTTTGTATTTTGTTATAAATTCTAGGCTCACTTATATATTTGTGTAATTGAAACTCATATATTTTGGTAAGGGATTTTTAAAACTTTGCTCGACTACATAAATTTTTATCATGCACTCATAATCTATTTCTATATCTGACACCCTTATACCGTAGTTTGTATTGGGGATGTCACAGATGTTATTAGAGCAGTTGCGCGGACCAAATCCCTTACAACTGAGGCTGTAGGTAGAAAGACCTTAGGATATCTAGAAAAATAAGTCATCTTTTCCAAACTAGACCACCAACTCGTGTCTTCCTTTTTTTGTAGGAATAACATGAGGGAGACCTTCTATAGAACATATTGAAAGACTCGAGGCCCAGGGCCATCCAACCAGGGCTGAGTTTACCGATCTCTTTCGAGCTATCCAAGGATTGGTTGTAGCTGTAGGACAGAACCAAGCCTACCCTTGTTAGCACCCTGTCTAGGAATACCGAACAACCAAAAGATCTATCTCTCACAACAAAGCAGAGTTTAGGAAGCTTAACTTGCCACACTTTGAAGGTGGCCCTGACCCCTTAGTAGTCGAAGCCTTGATCCTGCAGATAGAGAAGCTTTTCTCTGTCCTAGATCTAACCGAGGAACAGAAAGTTCCTCTAGCAACCTTTATGCTAATCGGTGAAGCAGAATACTAGTGACGACTTAAGAAATAAGTCTTGCCTACCTCTACCACCTGGGAAGTTTTTATGGATGCATTATTTGATAACTTTTCCCAGCATATGTTCGAAAGAAGAAGGAGGATGAATTTTAGGACCTCTGCTAAGGAAATTTGATGGTTGCCAAATATGAAGCTTGATTTGCCCAACTGTCTAAGGTTACTCCTCTAATGGTCATTCCTGAAGGTCGTAAAGCTAGAAAGTTTCTGAAACGCCTTCATACCAATATTTTTGATTGAGTTATAATGCTAAGACGTAGCTCATATGACGAGGTGCTAGAACATGCCCAGTTGGCTGAAGACCTCATATTGGCTAGGCACCAATGCATTGTTAAAGTCCGTACCAAACAACAACTCCAAACCCCCAAAAGAAGTGCCTGACCCAATAAGAAGCCACCCTGTTAAATGAAACCGAGTTGCCCTTCTCCCTACTCTACCTCCACCAACTGGACAACCTGTCTGACCTTCCCAACCATGTCAGCATTATGCTCACTCACATGGTGAATTACCCTGTTGGCGTATAAATCATGCTTACTATCAGTGCAGAAACACTCAACACCTTATAAAGGACTGCCTTCAGCGGCCGAATGACGTGGCAAGACCTATAGCCCAAGGTCGTGTGTACCATTAAGATGAACCATGTCTCTTCCTCACTCCTATCCTTATCCAGGGCATGTTTTCCATTCATGATACTTTTGTCAGGACTTTGATCGATACAGGTGCTACCCACTCTTTTATCTATTGTGCATTTACTTGTTAATTAGATACTAGGCTAAATCTTTAAAAAAATATTAGTTGTAGAGACTCTCTCTTGGGGATTATTAGAAGCTCACTGCATGTATAAAAATTATAAAATAAAATCTTCAAAAATAGAAATATTTGTAGACCTAATACTCTTAGATTTTCTCAAGGTTTGACATTATTTTAAGAATGGATTGGTTAGAAAAATATAGGACAATTATTGATTGTGAAAGTAAGTTGTAACCTTATGAACTCCGAAAAAGAAATAAAATCTATTTTTCAACCTAACAATTGAATAAATAGAAATATGGATGTTGATCCTATTGTTTATTCCATTCCCATTGTTTGCAACCTTTCAGAAGTTTTTCTAGTCGAATTACCTAGTCTACCTCCCCCACGAGAGATAGAGTTTTCTATCGAACTAATTCCTGGAACCCAACCAATTTCAAAACCTACTTATCGCATGAGTTCTATTGAGCTCGTAGAACTGAAAAACCAACTTTTTAAGTTCTTGGCAAGAAATTTATTTGCACTAGTCACTCCCCTTGGGGCACTCTAGGGTTATTTATAAAAAATAAGGAAAACTCCCTCAGACTATGCGTACATTACCGAGAACTCAACCAAATAACAATAAAGAGCAAGTATCCTCTACCTCGAATCAATGATCTTTTCAACTAATTGCAAGGAGCCACGGTCTTCTCTAAGACCGACCTCAGATCGGGATACTACCAGTTGAGAGTCAAAGAAGAAGATATTTCGAATATTATTTTTCAGTGTTAATACGGCCTGTACGAGTTCAAAGTGATGTCGTTCGGGTAACTAATGCCCCTACTGCCTTCGTGGATCTCATGAATAGATTTTTTGGCATGCACTGGATAAGTACATCATCGTGTTCATTGATGATATCTTAGTGCACTCCAAGAGCCCGGAGGAATATGCAGTCCACCTATTTGAGGTTTTGGGGACACTTCATTAGAACCAGCTGTTTACTAAACTTAGCAATTACTCCTTTTAGTTGGATTGAATTTCCTTTCTTAGTCATATGATTTCAAGTGAAAGAGTTTCTATCGATTCAGCCAAGGTTGAAATAGTGATCAACTGGAACCTCCCCACCAATGTAGCTGAGGTACGTAGTTTTCTTGGCTTGGCACGTTACTACCGACGATTCATCGATGGATTTTCTAAGATTGCTGCTTTGTTGGCTTGACTCACTCGAAAAATCGTACCTTTTATCTGGTATTACAAATGTGGTGAAAGCTTTATGGAATTAAAGCATCATCTTACCTCTACCCTGGTGTTGATCCACCCTGATAACACTAGAAGATTTCAAGTCTACTCTGATGCATCTCATATTAGTTTGGGATGCATTTTGATGCAACATTGCAGAGTGGTCACTTATGGATCAAGACAGTTGAAACCCCATGAGCAGAACTACCCTATTCATGACCTAGACTTCGCGACCATTATCTCTGCCTTGAAGATATGGCATCATTACCTGTTTGGTTAGACTTTTAAAATTTACTCTAACCATAAAAATTTAAAGTATATCTTCTCGTAGAGAGAGTTGAACATGAGACAAAGACGTTGGATGGACCTCCTGAATTACTATGACTACAATATCATCTACTATTTCGGTAGAGGGAATGTAGTCACTGATGCACTGAGCTGAACGGAGTCCACAGTGTTGGCCCAAACCATGGTCTCTAGTTGGAAGTTAGTAGATGTTATGCAGGTACTCCACCTCTATGACTATGACAATGGTGCCTATCTCATCCATATTCGAGCTTTGTTTGCTCTTTTCATGAAGATTTGGAAACTCAGTCCACAGACCAAGAATCACCAAAACTTTAAGTTAGTTCTTTCCTAACGAGTTTCATGATTTCAGACTCTCAACAATGTCCTGATGCCCAATAGGGCACCAACATCCAATAGAGCAAACGTAAAGAGAATATATATACATAACAATGGAACTATATATCCTAATACAAAATACAAAAGTTTTATTATGAAGCTAATA
Organism: Carica papaya; assembly: GCF_000150535.2. The sequence goes on from NW_019014557.1 coordinate 44,266, forward strand.
GGCTATCTACATTTACTTATAAATACAAAGATAATTTATACATAAAATATAGTAGCCTCTAAAAGTTTAATAAAATACATAGTCTCTTCCCATAACTAATCCTCCTAAAAAGAATCTAGGCAACCTTCCTCAACATACTCATCAGAATCTACATTGGGGGGGTTGATTTGGGTGAGTTCCAATACTTAGTAAGATAAGTAATATTAAAATCCCAAAAATATGCTTTCAAAACACTTCCTTAATGTAAAGGTAAATAAAAACAATGTTATATTCGAAGGTTCATAAACTATAATTCCCATACTATGCAATTTTCACTATAACC
>NW_019014557.1:46407-56773 GCF_000150535.2 Carica papaya
TTTAATTTTGAGTTTTTAAAATGTAATCTCTTCCGTTATAGTTATTTATAGATTTTAATTTCTTTTTATGAGTTTATAATTTATAAATTATCTTAGAATCTTAAGATTTTATTAATTTATCAGATTATCTTTTAGATTAACCACATCATTCTTTGTTACACCAAATTTCCAATTTATACCAGTATTCCTGAAATACCAATTTATAAAAAATTTACTTAGTTTACCAAATTACATATTTTATTTATTTATTTGACCTTTATGCCCAAGGTAATTTACCCTCTTACCCGCACCTGTGGTACGGGGAGCACATCCCCGAGGACCCCTCACATCCGTAGAAGTCTAGTAGGTTAACATGTTGCACAAGGCTTCCTGTAATGTGCAGCTGATCGTGGGATAGATGTTGGAGTCTAGTGGCACTCCCACATAAAGACCATGTCCACAAATGTGCACCATCCCTTTGGACAAACGGCGCGCAAGGCTTAACGTGATTGATTTGATGTTTTTTAATAAATTAAATTGTTTTCATAATTATTAAAATGGACTCTTAACACGATTCCTGATGGAAGTTATTATGGTACCCTATTCAAGTCTAAATTACTTTTGAAATGTTAGTGATATTATTTAAATACTGCTTTTTTTACTGAGTATGTGGAACTCACCCCTTTTCATGCCCCCCCTCAAATGAGGACGATAGTGAGGAACCGATCGTTGTTCTACCTCTTGAAGCTTTTGAGGATCTCGTGGATTCATGAACTGTTACGAGTGCATGTTTTGTTTCGCACTCTGATGAGTTCATCTTTGTAAAGTCTTGTATTTAATTTTGTTTCACCTTAGTATTGTAAGATTTAGAACTCTATTATTATTTTGTAAGGGATTGTAATATTTTTATTCCACTACATATAATTATCTTAAATGCACTCGTATCTGTTTCTATATCTAGTACCCTTATGCTTTAAGTAGTATTTGGGATGTCATAAATGGTATCATAGCAGTTACATAGAATAATCCCTTACAACTGAGGCTATAGTTAGAAAACCACTCTAGAATACTTAGGATATTTCTCATTTTCGAAAACTAAACCACCAACTCATATCTTCCTTTTCGTTTGTAGGAATGACACAAGGAAGACCTTCTATAGGATGAACCGAGAGACCCGAGGCACAGGATCATCCGAACAAGGCTGAATTTATCGAGCTTTTTTAAGCCATTCAGGCTCTAACCAGAGCTATAGGTCAAAACCAAGCAAACCACTACCAACACTCTCCTACCCCTAACTATCGTGCAACCGAGAGATCTATTTCCCATAAGATAGCTGAGTTTAGGAAACTTAACCCATGTCACTTTAAAGGAGGCCCCAACCCCTTAGTAGCTAAAGCCTGGATCTTGCAGATAGAGAAACTTTTCTTTATCCTAGATTTGACCGAGGAGCAAAAGGTCCCTTTAGTAGCCTTCATGTTAACTAGAGAAGCCAAACACTGGTGTCGGCTTAAGAAAGATATTAATGTGACCCTAGGAGGGCATCCTAGTCATGCGGGAGGCAACCATCAGATTTTGTGCTAATATGGAAACAAGCCTGGCCCATGAAAATAGAGTCGAGATTCGACAACAAGGCCCAATCTCATAAAACCCAAGGATCCAATTCGTGCAAGCCTAAATCAGGTAAGATGGATCATCGACACCATCAAGATCGAGAAGCCTTATGAGATTGGGCCCAAAGTAGAATCAACAACAACAAGTTGTGGGCTTTCATATTGATCTTATAAGATGATAGTGGCAAGTCCAAGATGACGTACAAAGGGGAAATGCCCGCGGACAGTTGATCCAAGTGACCCAACCTGCCACCCGGCCCGCTAGGCACAACCCATGGCCTAGCAAGTTGCGCGCGTGAGAAGCATGTTCAGCCCATGCCACACGCCCTACGGGTCGAGTGACCGGGGCCCTTCGGGAAGGCTCAAAGACCAACCCTCACCCTGAGGCCCATTCCAACGAACCCGTACCTTAAAGAGACAGAACCGGACCGAACACCTGGCTCAGCAGCCCGGCTCAACAGCCAGCCAAGCCACAATCATGGGCCCAGCCGAGTAAGAACTAGCGCGGGCTGTTAGTCCGTGAGGCCTAAAGGCCATGCGTGCACGTGCGGGCTTCCCCTAGCCCGTACGGATGGTGGTGAGTTTTTGGGTTTTTTTTAACTGGCCATTTGTTTTTTTTTTCAGCCCAAAAGTTTTCAAAATTCACATGATAATTATCTCTTTAGTATTTTATTATTATTTATCCCAATTATTTTAATGTTATTTTCACATATGATTTATATGGATTTCACATGGGATAAGAATAAAATTAAATTTAATATTATTTTAACTAAACTCTATCCCTTAGAATTATTTAATTAATTTATTTAGAATAGAATATTTATTTTATTTTTTATTTATCCTAGATTAAGATAGAATTTTATCTAGGTTAATATTTTATTATTTCTTTCAAGATTTTTGTACTCATCTAGATCACCCGGGAAAAGTTATAAATAGATCTTTGCCCTGATGTTGTAAATCACACCTTTAAGAATAAATTTGAGTCAATTTCTTGAGAGCTTTGGCTTTCTTTTAGCATTTTTATTAAAATTAGCTTCTTCAAGTTCTTCAGAAAATAGAAGTCTTCAGAAGTCTTGTTGGGCCAAGGAGCGGAGATCAACTTATCGGTAAGTCTGTTGTATTTTTCATTTCCTTGTTTTATTTCCCTAGCCTTTGTTTTTGGCTTTCCTTTTAGGATTGCGAATTCAATTAAAGGGAGAGGTTTTTATTCTAGGTGGTTATTATTTTGATAGTGCATGCGTTATGTGGGTTTTCAAGAGTAGATTTGATCCTCTCTATACCCTCCCACATCAGATGTCTTACTTACCCCTACCACCTGAAATGTTTTCATGGATGCTTTCTTTGAAAACTTTTTCCCTCTCTATGTTCGAAAAAAGAAAGAGGAGAAATTTCAAGACCTCTGTCAGGAAAATATGACGGTTCCTCAATATGCAGCTTGATTCATCCAACTGTGTAGGTTTGCACTCTAATGGTCACCCCTGAAAGTCGTAAGGCTAGAAAATTCCTAAAGGGCCTTCGTGCTGATATTTATGATCGGGTCGCGATGTTGAGACCCAGCTCTTATGCTGAAGTGCTGGAACATGCCCAGTTGACTGAAGATCTTATCTTGGTCTGCCACTAACACATTGCCTGAGTTTGTGCCCAACAACAATAGCGCCAACCCTAATAACCAAGAAGAAGATTGCATAACCCAATTAGTTTCCAACAACAATAGCGCCAACCCTAATAACGAAGAAGAAGATTGCATAACCCAATTAGTTTCCACTCTAATAACCTTTGATAGATCAACAGAAACTCTTTTGCCAGAAATTACATGACCATGGAAAGAGACTCAATCCAATCAAAAAGAACATTTATTGAACTTTGCATACAAGTGATTCTGGTAGAGGGTCTCCAATACTCAAGACAAGTGGTTTGCATGTTCTTCACGGCTCTTCGAATACACCAGGATATCATCAATGAACACGATGACATATTGATTCAGTGCGTGCCAGAAAATCCTGTTCATAAGATCCGCGAAAGCAATAGAGGCATTAGTCAATCCAGAAGGCAACCTTGAACTCGTACTGACTGTATCGACATCGAAAGGCCGTCTTGGAATGTTTTCTTCCTTCGTTCTCAACTGGTAATACCCCGATCTGAGATCAATCTTCGAGAAAATTATAGCGCCTTACAACCGATCAAAAAGATCATCAATACGAGGTAAATGATACTTATTTTTCACCGTCACTCAGTTGAGCTCTCTATAGTCAATTCATATTCAGAGGAAACCATCATTCTTCTTTACAAACAACACCGAAACACCCCAAAGGGAATGGCTGGGGTCAATAAATCTTTACACAACAAGCACAAAGAGCTAGTGCTCAAGTTCAATGAGTTCGCTGCGACTCATGCAATAAGCAGGCTTTGAGATTAGTTGAATTACGGGAAGCAAATTGATGGAAAATTCTTTCTTCCATGGGGAGGTAGACTAGGTAGTTCCTTCGAAAAGACATCTGAAAAGTTACAAATAGTAGGGATTGCATGTACAATGGGGTCAACATCCATATTCTTGTTTATTCAAAGGTTAAAAAATAGCGAAACAAAATTCATAAAATTTTTATTTCATTTTTTGTGAACGAAGATTTAAAATCTTACTTTCATAATTACGATTGCTCTATATTTTTTTAACTAATCTATACCTAAGATAACATCAAATCCTAAAAAATCTAATATAAGATCTACTAATAATTTTACTCTTGGATAGAAAGCATACCTTGAATAACAACAAGAGTGGTGAGGGCACAAAACTCATCAAGATGGTACACACAACCCTGGGCTACAAGTCTGGCCATGTCCTTCAATTGTTGGGGACAGTCTTTCACGAAGTGCTGAGTGGTTCTGCACTTATAGTAGCATTATTCAAATGCCAACAGGCTGGTCACCATAAACGCGTCTACAATGCTGACATGGTTGGGTAGGACATACAAGGGAGCCCACCAACAAATGTCGCTGAGGTATATAGTTTCCTTGGTTTAGTCAGTTATTATCGACGGTTCCTTAACAGGTTTTCTAATATTGCAACTCTGTTAACCCGCCTCACCTAAAAAAGTGTACCTTTTGTTTGGGATTATGAATATAAAGAAATTTTTATTGAGTTGAAGTGTCGCCTCGCCTCTGCTCTAATGTTGATCCTTCCTTACAATAGTGGACAATTTTAGTTTACTGTGATGCATCTCATGTGGGTTTGGGATGTGTTTGATGCAGCACGGTTGGGTAGTCACTTATGGATCCAGACAGCTGAAACCCCATGAGTGTAACTACCTCATGCATGACATAGAGATTTGAATATGAGGCAGAGATGTTGGATGGACCTCCTGAAGGATTATAACTACAAGATCCTCTACCATCCCGTAAAGGTAATGTGGTTGTTGATGCTTTGAGCTGGAAGGAGTCTACTTTGTTGAGCTTGGATGATGGCCTCCAGTTGGAAGCTAGTTGATGCAATGCAGGCACTCCACCTTAATCATTATGGCAATAGTACCTACATCACAAAAATTCAGGTCTTGTCTAATTTTTTCATGAAGATTTGGAAGCTCAATCCATTGGCCCAAAGATAACTTAAAATTTAACATTACTTCTGATGAATTTCTTGATTTTAAGCTCACCAATGATTGTTTATGTCAATTCCATGATCGTATTTGAGTCCCTGCTGCAATCAGGATGGATGTTCTCAAAACTGCCCATGCCTCTAAATTGTCCATTCACCTAGGAAGTACCAAGATGTATCGATACTTGAGGTGACAATATTGGTGGCCTGGAATGAAGACATTGTTGATTATGTTTTCTGATGCCTTACTTGCAAATGAATTAAGGCCAAACACTAGAGACCCAATGGTTTGTTGTAAGGCCTCCCTACTTCAGAATGGAAGTGAGAACATATGACCATGAACTTTGTTACCGGTTTGCCCAGAGCCTGTTTTGGTCATAACGCAATATGGGTCATTATCGACAAGTTGACCAAGACTACCCATTTCATACCAATAAGAACAACATACTCTACTAAAAAATTAGCCTACTTATACGTCAAGGAGATTGTTCGACTCCACGATGTTACCTCATATATTGTTTCAGACAGAGACCCCCGATTCACCTCCCATTTTTGGGATAGTTTTTAGGAAGCCCTTGGTTCGAGATTGTACTTCAGTATTGCCTATCACCCTTAGACTGATGGTCAGCTTGAACAAACCATCCAAATGCTCAAAGATATATTGTGTGCTTGTGTTATCGACTTTGGTGACAATTGGTATGAATACCTCCCCTTGTGTCAATTTGCTTATAATAATAGTTATCATTTTAGTATTGACATGGCTCTGTATGAAGCCTTGTATGGTAGGCCCATTCGTTAGTGATATAAGCAAGCTTGGGACACGACTACATTCTAGAGACCATTGAAAAAGTCATCACTATTCAGACGAACCTAGCCACCTCTAAGAGTCGCCAAAAGAGTTATGCTGACAACCGTAAAAAGCCCTTGGAATTTATGATCGACGACTATGTTTTCCTCAAGATCTTCCCTAACAAGGGTAAAATGCGATTTGGTAAGAAGGGTAACCTAAGCCCATGTTATGTGGGATTTTTTCTAATCGTGGAACGTATCAGACCCATGGTGTACCGCCTCGTTATACCCTTAAAGTTTACGAGTCTGCAAGATGTCTTCCATGTTTCTATGTTTAAAAAGTACATCCTTGACCCATCTCACATTATTCCTCACCAAGAGATGCAAGTCCAAATAGACATGACTTATGAGGAGCCCCCTGCAGAATTTCTTTGTTGGACCGATAAAGTTCTATGCAATAAGAGGATCCCGATAGTGTAGGTGCAGTGGCAACATCACACTCTGGAAGAGGTGACGTGGGAGCTAGAGAGTAAAATTCAAGAGAAGTTTTCTCATTTATTTGTAAAAAATTTAGACTACCAAATTTTTTAAAGGTGGTGGAAAGTAACACCCCAAAAATCTTTGTGCTTAATTGTTATGTAAAACCTCTAATTATTCGGCCCCTAAGACCATTTGAACTCTTTAAATTTCATGCCCTAATTTTTGAATGAATTGGTTTAAATTTTATTTTTCTAATTTTATGAAACTAACATATTTGTTGTTTATTTAATTAAATAATTGTTTAAATTATTTTAAAATTTTTTGTTTGTCTAACTTATTTTAAAAAGAGTTTAGGAAAAATGGAGAAGAAAAATGGCAGAAAAATCCAGCGGCAAAGGTCGCGAAAATGCCTCACAGTTCTTGCGGGCCCTGCGCACCAGGCTTAGTAAACGCGGGTCGTGCGCCTGTGCACACGTCCCATTCACACGGGCGCAAGGTGCATAGTCTGTGTGTGTCACATAGCATGTAGACAGACGCACAACTCTTCACGCGTAGCTGGTCTGAGCGTGCGTCAGGCTTGGGCGACGCAAGCAACTGATTGGGCGGCGTGTCGCCGTCATTTTGGTCATGTACCTCCAATTTTTACACAACTGTTGCATCGTCATCATTGCATCGACCATCCATCAATCATGTCCATCAGTCGTCATATCACATCAAGTCTCATTTTCCTTCCTTTTCTCCTCACAAGATTTTGCCACTTAGCACAAATTTAACTATCCCTATTTTCTATAAATGGGGACCCCTTTTCACCATTTCTTCATCAACCCAACTTCATTCTTCCATCCACCATAGAGATTCTATAGAGAAAGAGAGAGAGAAAGAGAAAACTAGAGAAGGAATAGAAGAAGGAAGGACGTTGGAAAAACTTCAAGATTTCGGAAAGGAATTTAGTATTTATTTTTACATACTAAGGTGTATTTCTAGATTAATTTAATGGAATCTTAATTGATTAGTTGCATGCTTAAATTTCTATGATTTAACATAATTATTATATGTTAATGCATGTTTATATAAATGAATATAAGCCGGTTATTTGCATATGATAAATGTTAATGCATGCAATATTGTATGATGACAAGATGAAGTAATGAAGCATGATGTTATTTCGTAAACATGAGAAATATTTGTCGATATTGGCATGCATGATTTATAAATCACATGATTAGTTAGGCTTTTTTTATATGAGGGGTTTTTGTTTTTTCCCCATCTGGTCTGAAAAAATATTGGAGGATCGCTCCCTGTGGATGATGGTGTATCGTCTAACAAGAGAAGTGATGCAATATGATTGTTGGGATCACTTTTGGCAAAATACGGTCATGACTATAGTTTATATGTAGGACCACTGTGATTGGCACGACTGTGGTCACAGATCATGTCATGGTTTGGCAAGACTTAAATGTGATGTTAGTTTAGCAAACCAAATATTGCTGATATGATATTAAATGAACTGGTCATTCCACATGGATAGTCGGGAATCCATATTGCCCTCAATAGATAGAAGTCAAAACGATTTCGTACAAAAAATAAAATAAAATAAAAGCATATCATGATTTGTTTGATTTTCTCTATTTTCAGCATTGATTGATTTGATTGACATGATATGATTATGACATGATTTGACTTGATTGATTTGATATTTTCTTTAATAAAGTAAATTATTTTCATAATTATTAAAATAGACCTGTAACACCCCGCCTATCACTGTGCTAAAATGATTAGAAAACTCTATTTATTTGGGCCTTTGGCCACTCTAAACTTAAGTTAATTTATGCAGTTCAATATTTTTCAAGATTCGTGATTTTGATCACTTTTTATTTTTATTTATTATTTTTATTTTTAATTTATTTTATTAATTTGTTTTTTTGTTTTATTCTAAATAATTTTCATTTTATTTCAAAGGAAAAAATTTACAAAAAAATAAAAAAATGACGAAACGGGAGAAAACTAGCTCACGGGAAAAATCCAGCAAGAAAATTGTTTACCCGCGTGGGTGTTGGGCATTATGCACATGCGCATGCACGCACAGTACCCGTGGGGCTTGCGCACGACCCATCCGTATGCTGGCACTCACATCCCCTTTCGCACGCACGCATGCATGGGACATGCGCATAGTGCGTACGACATAGAGTCAGGACCTGACCGGGCGTCCCGTCGTTGGAAAGCAGGCAGTCCACGCGTCACTTCACGCACGAACTAGTGCCACACACTGTGCGCATGCCATTTGTGCAGCAAGCGTATGAGGATAGGCCTTATGCGCCTGGGGCCTACACATAATAGGCTGCACGCGCAGCGCCCAGTATGTTGAGGCCCTACGCGCGCAGTTGCAGGCCTGTGCGCCTGCAGGCTAGCCCACAGTGCCTCGTCACCATCAATGGAGGAAGTTTTCCTCCCTCGCTTTGTATGCGAAGAATCTTTCTCTCCTCTCTCTTCACTGGATTTCGCCACTTGGCACAAATCTAACAATTTTGAAATTCTATAAATTTCCCTTTCCTTTCCCTTCCTCTCCACACTTCTATTCATTCCTTTTTTCAAGACTTAGAGAGAGAAAGAGAAAAAAAAGAGAGAGACAGTAAAATAGTGATAGAAGAAAAGAAAGAAAGAAAAACAGTGAAGAAGAAAACATCAAGGTTTTAGTAAGGAATCTAGTATTACTTTCGATGTCTTAAGTAGTATTGTTAGATAAACAAATTTAATATGATTATTATTTTGTTTGTTTTGCATGTCTCTGTGTTCAAATGAGTCGAAATATTCTGATTTTCAAGCATGTCATGTGAATTACTGATACTTGATGAATTTGCATGTAATAAATTTAAAATATAGTTCGTAATAATAAAAGAAAGAAAGAGAGAAAAGTGGAATGAAGCCTGTGTGGTCCGAAGTATGTCTGTATTTACATGCACATTACATCAAGTGTCTCGTTAGGCTTTTTATCTCTGAGGGGTATCTGTTTCTCCCTCCCTTATCTTATCTGGAAAGACATAAGAGGACCGCTCCCAGTGGATGACAGTGTACCCTCTAACGAGAGTGGTATCGCACTATCTGTAGGGGTCACTCGTAGCTAAATAATATTGTGACTATAGATATCTTTTAAACTATTATAGTTGGTATGACCGTGATCATAGATCGTACCATGGTTTGGCCAGCCGAAAGTGGGCTCAAGCAAACTATCGTTTTTGTATCTAATCTGGTCATTCCACGTGGGTAGTTAGAAATCTATATATGCCCTTAGAGATGGAAGTTTTATAACGACTTCGTGAAGCATGACACGAAATATTTGTGCATTTCATGATTTATTTGATTTTTTCTATCATTTGGCATGATATATGTATATTTGATTTTCTGTGCTGATGTACTATTTTAATATTCAAATAAATTGTTTCCTTTTCTAATGATGAGTTAGATCAACAAGGAAGCTAGATAGTGAGATAAAATAATAAACTTTTAAAATCTTACGATGTTAATTTAATACTATTTTCTTTACTAAGCATATGAAACTCACTCTTTCTATCCCCCCAGATGAGGAAGAAAATGAGGAACCATAGGCAGACCTACCCCTGGAAGTCTATGAGGATCCCGTGGATCCACAAGTCTCAGTGCATGACTGTTCCCACACTCTGATGAATTCCAGTAGCATAGTGAAAGAAGTGGCTCTTATGTTTTGTATTTTGTTGCCACTTCTGACCTCAGTGATGTATGTATTTGGAACATTATATATATTTGTAAGGGATTTGCTAAGGTTTGATTCCACTGTATAACTATTATCATGAACTCGTTATTCTGAATCTGTATCTGATACCCATTTATCTTAATTGGCACCTAGAATGTCACAGGACCCCTAACATGATTCCCGATGGTAATT
>NW_019014557.1:104237-115011 GCF_000150535.2 Carica papaya
GTAGAAAAATCTTATGATTAAAGTTAATATAATTTGTAAAATTTAATAAGTGAGTTCTTGCAAGGCTGCACTTATATAAAATCATTCAATTCTGGCAGTCCCTTTAATTAAAAGCTATTGTTTCAATGTAATGCATGTTTATACCTATTTTCTCATGCATTATCCCCGACATGCATTCACACTTGAAATCAATCATACATGGCAACCATACCCACCTCCCTATCTTACATATACACATCTTATCTCTTAACCATCAACTAATATGGCCACCACCTTCCAGATCCAACTTAATTATATGTCTTGATCTCCAACAACTACCACTATTTTATTTTTTATTTAAAATATATATATATATATAAATCATAGATATCTTATTTTTTTAATTTGTAAGATAAATTATATTTATAAGAAAAATATGTGATCACCCTCAACATCAATGTTGGTTTTTCTTTGTCTTCTAATTTCTTCTATAAACTTGACACTCCAAAAACTTTATTGTCACCAAAGTAAATTTAATTACATGTGCTCAAGATTTCATAATAATGATATATATAATGTAAGTACATGGTAAATTTTTCTAAACTCCATAATAGTTAATTATTTCATTTGGTATACAGTATGTAGAATATGATTAATAGAGTGCACATGTATTTGATTTTATCTTGATGGAAGAATATCAATCACAATTATTAAAGTAAAAATATCTCTATGTATTGCAATAAATTATATACATTTAGTAGACAATTAACTACTATATGCAATAGAGCTTCATTGTTTATTTTCTTTGTACATAACAAAACTAACATTATTTTCATAAAGCTATAACAAGTAATGAATAAATATTTTGAAAAAGAAGATTTATTTAAAGATCATATGTGCAAGAAAAATATTTAAAATACATAATAATGCATATGAAAGAAGGAAAAAAAAGAAAAAAATTATTCATCTCGACTTTCAATCAAATACTTGTAACTAAGAAATCCACTACAGTAATTGTTTTCTCTCCTTTTAGAAATGAAATAAATCCACATAGATCAATTAATTATAATTCTGCCCTACCCATCATGTTCTTTTAACACATAAACTTCATACAATCACATAGCTATTTTATCTATATATGTTTGTGTATGTGAGCACTTTTTTCATATATATCTTGAAAGGGGAAAGGAACGAGGAAGCCTGCAATGGTTTTATATTGAAAAGCATGTATTATATGTTAAAATTCAAGTAAGGACATTTTAGTTGTCCATAAGCATATGTGTTTATATGTCCAATATATATACATAAATGCTATAGTGATTTTCTTTTTTTATATATATTATGGGCAATCAAGTTGGGAAAAAGGGGAAATGCATAGTAATCCATAAACTTGATAGGAAATGCCTAATATGTTATTATTTAAACAAGATGTGTATGAGAAGTAGGATGAATATATTTATATATTTCATTTAATTAGTTAGATTATTAATAGGCCTTAAATAGAGTCAATGCATTTAATGTATCATTTATCTTTCTTACATGCCGCAATATTTTTTAGTATGGGTAAAACTCCATATAGTACAATACTTAATATGTTATAGAGGTGAAAGTAGGAAAATTAGAAGATGAGTAAAACTCCATATGCTGGAGATTACTCTTTGATATTAGCAGACGTCTCTCGACAACCACAATATAGATTGATAAAAAAAAAGAGGACACATCATGTACAAACAATGATTAGAAGGAAACAATCCATCATAGATTATTGAATCCAACCTTTGAGATAACTATGATATGCATAGATTGCATGTTGGTGTATGTATAAATAACTAAAACCAATTAAAGATTATATATATGTTTGTGTATACATATAAAGCAATACTTATTCTACTTGTTATCTAGAGAGCATTGCTAATGTATCACAATAATATCACATATTTAGCAAATTATACAAGATACTATCCAAATTAGTTGAAGGAGCTAGTAGCCAATGTACACATGAACCACTCATCAACACTCTGCATTGGCAGTATATATACGAGTGTAATTTTTCTCTTTAAAAAGTAGGTAACAAAGATAGATTATTCTATATATCTATTAGTTAGTTAGAAACTGAAATAAATCCAAGCAAATGATTTAAACAGATTTATAACTTAATTTAGTATATTTTTCCATATACATGTATAATATTCATATTAATCAAAATATTAATTATTTTAGATGTTATGATTAGATCGGGATTTTCCTAGAGGAAATATTATTCCTTAATGCCATTATCCTACATTTTGATTGAAAGATTCGAAGAACATATCCATATCTATTAAATTCTATACAAAAATTTCATTTGAAATATAAACAAATTTGAGGAGCTAGCTTGCTTAATCTTCCTCCAAACTCGACCAAATTTCTACATATACTACATCAATAATGCTTCTATCCTCACTCCCTTGTGTATAAAGAAAAATAAAAGGAAAGAAATGCTACATCATGATGCCAAACAAGGCACCAACATCCAAATGAGAAGACATAAAAGAAATATTTACATTACAGTGGAACTATACATCCCATAAAAAATTTACAAAGGACTGTATCCTGAGACAATCAGACCATCTACCTTTAGAATATAAAATATTAGATAGCCTAATTACAAAAAGTAGCCTCAAAGTTTAAAACAAAATACAGAGTCTGCTGCAAACTATTCCTACTGAAAGGAATCTAAATAGGGTTCTCTAGGATTTTCTTCCAAATCTACATTTGAGGGGGGGTTAGATACGGGTGAGTTCCAATATTCAGTGAGATTAATATAAATAATGCAACACATATACGTTTTAAAATATTCATTAATACATGTTTAGGAAAAGATTAATTTTAAGTTCAATTAACAAATTCAAATCAAAGATTATAGCTAAATATTCGTATCCAAATCAAATGTTGAATTCATATGAATCGTCATGAAGATGCTCAATACCATATTCAATGGGTTTACACAACTCACACGTGCAGGATGAAACTCATCTTCTGACAGTTTTTTTAATACCAATTTATTATCTTTATGTATATTACATTGATTACAAACCTACACACATAGTTGTTTATACTTTTTGCAAGAGAGGGCAAATGGGATACTGACTAGTCACGGGTGGATACACAAATAGAAATAAACATACATTTATAAATATTAAATACAAATATAAATCTCTTAGGTATCTCAGGTCACCATCATTCATGCCCTTGAGCCCTTGAGCATGAATATCAAATCATTTAGAGTCCCAAGGACAACTAAACTACCGTTCCATTGAGGAATTAAAACCAGCACCCATATCCTAGTCATTCCGAAACAAATAATCAAAACCAAATACCCCTCAAAGGAAATACAGTGAATCGAATTTCACTACATTCTGTGTTTGTTAAATTTTGACTCTTTATTTTATTCTTGTTTTATCTTTCTTTTAGTCTTTTAATTTGGAGTTTTTTAAAGTCTTAATTCTCCTTTTGTTATAATTATTTATAGGTTTTAATTTTCTTTCTTATGACTTTTTAATTTATAAAATTATTCTTAAAATTTTAAGATTTTATTAATTATATTATATTTATTCTTTTAAATTAACCAAATTTCCAATTTATACCAATATTCCTAAGACACCAATTTATCCAAAATTTACTTAGTTTACTGAATTCAATATTTTATTTATTTATTTTACCTAGTTCCTGAGGAAATTTATCCTCCTATCCACACCCGCGGTACGGGGAGCACATCCGCAAAGATTACTCGGCATCCGTAGAAGCCTGGTAGGTCAGCACGGTAGGCAAGGCTTGCTGGAATATGTAACTGACTACGGAACAAATGCTAGAGTGTAGTGGCACTCCCCCACACAGACTCTGTGCGCATACGCACACAAGCACGCATGGCAGTGCCATGAACATGCCCGCATGATTGTGACAACAACAACTACAACTATTATGATGATTACAACTATTAAGATAATGGTTATGAGTCTGACAACCTATCTATGTGGTGGATTATAATCGTTTATTTAAAGTACATCTCCAACAATATCAAAAAAGTTAAAAATTAAACATCCTAATACTCGATTCTTAAGGGTAATTAAACTCGCTAGACTATATCAGTCCCTTTTTCTTGTTATTTTTATCTGTGAATGGCACCATCATCTTCGTCGGTTCCCCATTAGCAAACCTTACATGAGGCTATTATTGTACTTACGATTTCATCATGTCAATGAACCACGCCTGTGACTGCTGCAGCTCCTGCATCAAAGAATCCTCCTTGATTTGAGCTGATGTCTCCTGAGGACCCTTCATGACTCCTCCGTCTGTGTTCCCTTAATGGTGAAGTGACTTGCTATGTGTTTCTATCCTCTTCTTGATTTCTTTAAAGTGTTGTTCAATGAGCCAACCCAAATCGTTGAGATCAATGAAGTTGAGTTGGTGGAGGGGTTTCCCAATAAGACTTTGGAGCATAACCTACATGATCTCCTTCTCGCGATTATCCTTGTGCTGGTTCTTCAGTTGATCAGTTGTCTTGGTGATCCTTTGGTGCTTGAAGCTCTCTTAATTCACCATCTTCTTGTTATACTCCATGTTGGGCATCCTCTTAAAGTCAACAAGCATGTGTTAGCTCCTAGAGGGGAAAGCTAAACCTCTGGTTACGAGTCATAGGGGCTGTAAATGATTGCATAAGCTTTGTCATTGTAGATACTACTATGTTCACTCACTTTCTTTATCAGCCCCTTCTTCCTTTTCTTGAACGTGGTTTTTCTTGCAGGGTCATTGGGTGATATAGGTAAACTTAACTTTCTTTCTAGCCATGGTCTTTCATCATATCTAGCTAAAGAGAGGGAAGGGGTATATATAGAATGAGACAAGGGTTGAAGAGTATTAGTAAAGGATGCGGAGAGAAATATTGTATGTATGATGTGAGGTTAGATGTAGTGCATTCTAAACTGCAAGTGGAGTGTCATAATCATCTCCATGATGTTATGTCTTTAATAGGAGATATGGGAAAATCTCGTGATTTAAGGAAATGTAATTCACAAAATTTAATTAGTGAGTTGTTGCAGGGCTGCACTTATACAAAATCCTTTAATCATGCCTTTTAATTAAGAGCTAATGTTTCATTATATTACATGTATATATCTACTCTCTCCTATATTATTTCATTTGGTATGCAATATGTCGAATATGATTATTAGAGTGCATATGTATTTTATTTATCTTTATAGAAAAATATTTTAATTACAATTATTAAAGTCGAAATATCTCTCTATGTAACAACCAATTATATACATTTAGTAGACAATTAGTTACTATATGTAATCGGGCTTCTATGTTTTGCATTCTTTAAACATATCAAAACTAATATTTTTTTCATGAAGATATAGTAAATAATCAATAATTATTTTGAAAAAGAAGATTTGTTTAAGATCACATGTGCTAAAAAATATTTAAAATACATAATAAAGTATATGAAAAAAGGAAAAGAAGAAGAAAATTATGCATCTTGGCTTTCAATCAAATACATGCAACTAATAAATCTACTACACGAATGATAAGATTGTTTTCTTTCTTTTTCGAAATTAAATAAATCCACTTAGACCAATTAATTATAATTCTACCCTACCCATCATGTTTATTTAAAACAAAAACTTCATATAAAATAAAGTCATGAGATCACATATAACTATTTTCTCTATATATATTTGTGTATGTGAGATCACCATTATAGGCTTGTATAATGGTTTTATATTGAAAAGCTTGTATAGATGGCAAAACTCAAGTAACGACATATTTTTTGTTATCAATCATCATATATGTTTTATATGTCCAATATATAAACATAAATGTTCTAATGAATTTCATCTTTGATATATATTGTGGGCAAGGAAATTTGATTTTAATCTTATTTTTTTGATCAGCTTGGGGAACATCGGAAATGTATTGTAATTCATAAACTTAATAAGACATGCCTATTATTTTATCATTTAAACAAAATGAGTATGAGAAGTAGGATGGATATATATATTTATATACATTCTATTTAATTACTTAGATTATGGATAAAACTATAAAAATGTATTAGTAATCTTTCTTATATATTGTATTATTGTTTTTAGTATGGATAAAACTCCATATGTTATAGTACTTGGTATGTTATTAAGGTGAAAGTAGGAAAATTAGAAAATGGGTAAACTCCATATGCTGGCGAATCCTTGTTGATCTGAGTGGATGTCTCCCAAATCCTTAATCACTCCATATGTTGCTCCACTAGGCTGGAGCGACTTGTTAAGTGTTTCTATCCTTATTTGTATGTCCTTGATGTATAGTTCAATAAGCCAACTCAAATTGTTCAGATCAATGAGGTTTGAGTTGGTGGAGGGGCTTCCTAATAAGGCTTTGGTACATAACCTGCATGATTTCCTTCTCCCTATTGTCCTTGTGTTGTTTCTTCAATTGGTTAGTTTTCTTGGTGATCCTCTGGTGCTGGAATCTCTCTTGATTCACCATTTTCTTGGTCTATTCCATCTCATGCATCTTTTCGAAGTTGGCCAAAAGGCATCGGGCTCCAAAAGGGGAAGGCCAAACCTCTAGTTTCTAGTTGTAGGGGTTGTAAATGATTACATAGGCTTTGACTTTGTAGAGAATGCTGAGTTCACTCACTTTCATCATCAACCACTTCTTTTTTTCTTGAAAATGGCTTTTCTGGCAGAGTTGTTAATGATATAGGCAAATTTAAACCTTTTTCTCAGTCATGGTGTTTGGTCGTGTCTGACCAAAGAGTGATATGGTGTATATATAGAATGAGACAAGGGTTGAAGAGTTATTAGTAATGGATATGAAGTGGAACATTGAATATACCATGTAAGGTTATATCAAAACTGCAAGTGAAGTACCCAAATCATCTCCAAAAATGTTATGTTTTTAATAAGACATATGGAAAGATCTTATGATTAAAGGCAATGTAATTTAGAAAATTTAATTAATTAGTTGTTGCAAGGCTGCACTTATAAAAAATCATTCAATCTTGACTGCCTTTTTAAAGCTAATGCTTCACTGTAATGCATGTATATATCTACTTTCTCTTTTATGTATAAGTGTGTAAAAAAAATGAATTGAAGGGTAAGATTGCTAGAATATTTAATTAATTTTCCTTGTACATGGGGGATTAGTTAAAAAGAGAGAAAAAAAAAACTTGAAATTAGTTGTCTTGAGGCAATAAAACATGGTAGTGAAATGGAAGATTGATATTGCTTATAATTAAGTTGTTAGAATTGCATATAAATAGGTCACCATCCTTTGTACTAAGCATCCCATTTTTATCATATAGAATACCGATATTGCTTTTGGTAAATTTCCAATATATTCCTCCAATTAAGATAGTTTACATTTTAACCGTAAAAGTCCTTGTTTAATTCCCAACAATATGTGCACTTTTAGTTGTTTTTTTCTTTTTAGT
Organism: Carica papaya; assembly: GCF_000150535.2. The sequence goes on from NW_019014557.1 coordinate 111,688, forward strand.
GCACATATAGCAAAAAAAAATATAGAAAATTTTGGGGCTTATGGACAAGCAATCACAACAAAACACTTGCTCCAATTCTCACAATCTATAAGTTGTTTTATCATCACACTTATACACGCAGGAAGTTGTTTAGATGTGTAATGTAGTGTAGACTATTTTATGGTTGTTTATGCCACTTTTTATATGATGCTCTTATTTTATACTCTAAGATCTCATGTATTTTAGATGATGGTAGTGGTTGGTTATGGGTGATTTGTAAATCTACGTGTTATTGATAAAAGCTATAGTTTTTCAAAAAAAAATATTAATTCTAAAAAATGAAAATAAAATTTAGGATTTTAATCTCTATAGTAATAGTTCATACATTTAATTAATTTGTTGACATGATCTCCTAAAGATAATATATGAGAATATACAATTTGAATCAAAAAAATTTATAAAGAGAGGAAATACTAATCATATTGCTAAAGAACGATTAGTGTAACTTAATTTTAAAATATAATAATAAAAGTATATATATATATATGAATACTTTTGTATTGACTTATGTAATAGCCAAAATATTCTTAAAGAAATCAAAGATATATTTACTGCCAATTTTATGCAGTAATAATATAAAGGTGTTGTCTCTCTTCCAATTAAAACAAATTATACTAGTATGGTATTAAAATATATGCCTTCTGAACATAGACAATCCATATTTACCTTTAAGATGAATAACTTTTTTTTCAAAATTAAAATAAAATTTACCAATAGTAATTAACCATTACAAACACAACGAGAAGTATCATCAACAATACATCCAACAACCATAATAGAGATTGAGAAAACAAGAAGAAGGTAAAGTCATGTTCAAAAAGCAATTAGAAGGAAACAAGCCATTATCCATTACCGATTCAAACCTTTAAGATAATTATGATATGCTATAGATTGCATGCTAGTGCGCATATAAATAACTAAAAGCAATTAAATATTACATATATATGTGCATACAAATAAAGCAATACTTATTCTACTTGTTATTTAGGCAGCATTGCTATTGTGTCACAATAATATTACATATTTAGCAAATTAAACAAGATATTGTACAAACTACTTAAAGGAGCTAGTTGCAAGGGTACACATATACTTCTCATCAACACTCTGAATTGGTAGTATATATGTAACTGTAATTTTTTTTGTTCTTTAAAATATATCGAACAAAGATAGATTATTCTATATATCTATTAGTTAGTTAGAACCCGAAATAAATCCAACCAAATAATTAAACAACATATTTATAATTTTAGTGTATTTTTTCAGATACATGTATAATATTCATGTTAATAAAATTATTAATTATTTTAGATATTCTGATTAGATCGAGATTTTTTTAGGAAAATATTATTCCTTAACGCTACTATCCTAAATTTTAATTTCAAGATTCAAAGAGCGTATCTATATGTATTAAATTCTATACAAAAATCTCATTTGAAATCTAAACAAATTTGAGTAGCTAGCTAGCTTAATCTTCCTCCTAACTAGACTGAATCTATGCATATACTACATCAATAATGCTTACATCATTGCTCCATTATGTACAAAAAGAAAAGAAAAGAAAAGAAGACAAAAATGCATTATGATAATTTAAAATTACATTGAGCATGAAGGTATTTTAACAAATAGTTATAGCCACGTCAAATAGGGGGAAGAGAGAAATTAAAGAACGAAGAGTAGTACTAGTACAAGAGATATAAAATATAAAAGAGAAGATTAATCAGAAGAAAATCATAATGCAAGGCAATCCAAGTCCATGTATGCATTTGACTCGATGACTATGACTATGATGATGACAACTACAACTATTATGATGACTACAACTATTAAGACAACGACTACGACGACTAAGAAACTGACAATATATCTTTACGGTGGAATGTAATAGGTTATTTAAAGTACATCTCCAACAAAACTCTAAAAAATTCAAAATTAAATATCATAATACTCGATTCCTAATCGTAGTTAAACCCACTGGACCATCTCAATCCATTATTTTGATGTTCTTATTCGTGACTAGCACCATCATCTCTCCATGTTCCCCATCTATTCCATAAGGCTCCTGCTATGCTTGCGGGTTCATGCCATCGACGAATCACATCTACGGCTACTGCAACTTCTGCACTGGAGGATCCTCCTTGATCTTAGTGAATGTCTCACTGGGGCCCTTCACCACTTCACCATCTGTGGCCTCTGAGGCTAAGGTGACTTCTATAGTGTTTCCATACTCTTCTGGACTTCTTCTAGATGTCGTTCCATGAGCCAATCCAGATCATTGAGATCAATGAGACTGAGTTGGTGGAGGGGCTTCCTAATAAGACTTTGGTACATGATATGTGTGATCTCTTTCTCGCAATTTTCCTTACGTTGTTTCTTCAATTGGTCAATTTCCTTGGTGATCCTCTAGTGCAAGAAACTCTCTTGATTCACCATCTTCTTCTTTTGCTCCATCTCAGGCATCCTCTTAAAGTCGGCAAGCACACATTGGGCTCGAGAATGGAAGGCCAAACCTCTAGTTGTGAGTCATAGGGGTTGTAAATGATTGCACAAGCTTTCACGTTGCAGAGAGTACTAAGTTTACTCACTTTCTTTATCATCCCTTTCTTCTTGTTCTTGAACATGGCTTTTCTTATAGAGTCATTAGTGATATAAGTAAGCTTAACTTTCTTTCTAGTCATGGTTTTTGTCGTGTCTTGCCAAGGAGCAAGAGAGGTATATATAGAATGAGAAAAGGGTTGAATAGTTATTAGTAAGGAATGGGGAGTGGAGTATTTTAATATAGTAGAATATACCATGTAAGGTAAGATATGGTGCATTTTAAAACTTCAAATGAAATGTTCAAATTATCTCCAAAAATGTTGTCTTTAATAGGGGATATGGGAAAATCTTATGACTTAAGGAGTGTAATTCATAAAATTTAATTAGTAAAATGTTGAAAGGTTGCACTTATATAAAATTATTCAATCCTAACCGTCTTTTTTAATTAAAAGTTATTGATTTCACTGTAATGCGTTTATATACCTACTCTCTCTTGCATTATCCCCAACATGCATTCATACTTGAAATTAATCATACATGGCAACCATACCCACCTCCCTATCTTATACACACTCACAGATATTACTCTTCACCATCAACAAATATGGCCACTTCCTTCCAAGTCCAACTAAATTATGTTTCTTGATCTCCTACACCTACCACCATTTTATTTTTTAATTTTTAAAAAAAGAAGCAAAAACCATATATATATTTTTTTTTTTAATTTGCTCTAGTGCATTACTGTTAATA
>NW_019014557.1:115655-127574 GCF_000150535.2 Carica papaya
GATTCGACGACAAAGCCCAATCCCATTAAAACCCAAGGATCCAGTTCGTGCAAGCCTAGATCAGGTAAGGTGGAATATCGACACCATTAAGACCGAGAAGCCTTATGGTCCACCGAGACAATCATCACAAAGTAGTATCAATGATGATGAGTTGTGAGCTTCCAGATTAATCCTAGAAGACGACAGTCGCAAGTCCGAGATGATGCACAAAGGGGAGATGCCCGCAGACGGGCAACCTGAGTCACCCGGCCTGCTAGGCTTAACCTGCAGCCTAGCAAGCTACACATGTTCGAAGCATGTGCGACCCATGCCGCACACCCCTACAGGTGGGCTAACCAAGGCCCATCAGGAAGGATCAAAGATCGGCCCTTACCTCAAGGCCCATTCCAGTAGACTTGCACCCGAGAGAGACGAAACTGGATCGGACGCCCAACTCAGCAACCCGGCCCAAGCTGCAAACACGTGCTGGCTTCTCCTAGCCTGTACGGATGGTGGTGAGGTTTTGGGTTTTTTTAAATGGACGTGTATTTTTTTTCAGCCCAAAAATTTTCAAAATTCACATGGTAATATCTCTTTAATATTTTATTATTTTTTTTTAATTAAGCATTAAATGTATAATATTTTAATCTTAAGATTATCCTAAGCTATTATTTTATTATATTTTAATCCTTATTATTTATTCCAATATTTTAATGCGATTTTCACATGTGATTTTTATGGATTTCACATAAGATAAATATGGGCTTATTTTATTCATCAATTTAATATTATTTAATTAATTTATTTGGGATAGAATATTTATTTTATTTTGTATTTATCCTAGATTAAGATAGAATTTTATGTAGGTTAATATTTTATTTTTCTTTCAAGATTTTTGTACTCATCTAGATCACTTAGAGAAGGCTATAAATAGACCTTTCCTCCTAGGTTATAAATCACACCTTTGAGAATAAATTTGAGTCAATTTCTTGAGAGTTTTGGCTTTCTTTCATTTAGCATTTTTGCTAGAATTAGCTTCTTCAAGTTCTCTAGGAAACAGGAGTCTTCAGAAGTCTTGTTGAGCCAAGGAGCGAGGATCAACTTATCGGTAAGTCTGTAACGTTTTTCATTTTCTTGTTTTATTTCCATAGTCTTTATTTTTAACATTTTTTTTAGGATTATGGATTCAATTAGAGGGAGGGGTTTTTATTCTAGATAGTTATTATTTCGATATTTCATGCGTTGAGTGGGTTTTCAAGAGTAGATTCGATCCTCCCTATATCCTCCCGCATCACATATAATGACTAGTACTGTGACATCCCAAATACTAATTAAGGTAAATAGGTGTCAGATACAGAAACAGAATAACGACTGCATGATAAAATTTAATGCGGCGAAACAAATTAATATAAATCTCTTACAAATATATTTAAGTTCCAATTACATATATATAACCAAGGCCAGAAGTAGCTACAAAATACAAGGTCAAAATACAGAAGAATGCCACTTCTTTCACTATGCTATTGGACTCATCAGAGTGTGGAATAAATCATCCACTCAAGTTTTGTGGATCCATGGGATCCTCATAGACTTCAATGGGTAGGTCAGCTTGCAGTTCCTCATTCTCTTCCTCATCTGAGGGAGGCATAAAAATAGTGAGTTCCATATGCTCAGTAAGGAAAACAGTATTTAAATAACATCGTAAGGTTTTAAAGATGAATTATTCTAACATAAGTACTTACTATTTGACCACTTCGTAGGCTTATCTTACATTATGAAAATAATTTATTTATTAGAAAAATAGTACGTTAATATAATCAAACAAACATACATCATGTCAGATAATAGAAAAAATCAAATAAATCATGAAATGTTCAGATTTTCGTGTTATGCTTCGAGAAGTCGTTACAACTTACATCTCTGAAGGCAGATACAGATTTCTAACTACCCATGTGAAATAACCAGATCAGATACAAATAACGACAATTTGCTCAGGCACAATTTCGGCTGGCCAAACTATAGTATGATCTACGACCACGGTCGTACCATCTATAATGGTCCTATTAGATATCTACAGTCACGACAATACTTAGCCAAAGGTGACCCATAATAGATATTCACATCACCACTCTCATTAGAGGGGTACGTCGTCATCCACAGGGAGCGATCTTCTTACATCTTTTCATACTAGATAGGGGTGGGGGAAACAGATACCCAGGATGGGGTTAGGGGAACAGATGCCCCTCAGAGATAAAAAGCCTAACGACACATTTGATGCATTTTGCATGTCAATACAAATACATACTTCGGACCATTCATGCTTCATTCCACTTTTCTCTTTTTTTTGTTTCTTTTATTTTTCTAGGTAATAATACTAACTTTATATTATTTTTTTTACATGCAAATCATTAAATGTCTATAAATCACATAGCATGCTTAAAAACGAGAACAGTTCAGCTTATTAGACCTACAAACACAAAAGCATGTAAAACAAGCAAAATCACAATTATCATACTCCTTAAGACATCGAAAGAAATACTAAATTCTTTACCGAAATCTTGATATTTTCTTCTTCACTATTCTTCTTTTTTCCCTCCTCTCTCTAGATCACTATCTCTCTCTCTTTTTCTCTCTCTAATTCTTGAAAAATGGAAGAATGGAAGTGTGGGAAAGAATAGGAAGTGAAGACCTATTTATAGAAATTAAGAATTGTTGGATTCACACCAAGTGGCAAAATTCAGTGAAGAGAGAGAGGAAAAAGATCCTCGGCATAAAAAATGAGGGAGAAAAATCTCCTCTGTTAGCTGTGGTGGCGCACAGCCCGAGGCGATGATGATGCCCTACCCGTGGCGACGATGACGCCCTGCCCGTGGCGACGATGATGCACTCCCTGAGGCGATAGTGGCCAATTCGATGCACTGCAGGCGCACAAGCCTCTTGCCACATGCGAAGAGGCTAGTTTATGCGTTGGGCACTGCGTTTAGGCTTTTTATGCACAGGCCCCCTGCTGCACGAATGGTGAGCGCACAATGTGTAGCGCCTATCCGCGCGTGAGGTACACGCGGATGACCCGCCTGTGCACAACAGGACACACGCAGGGTCTGACCACATGTCGCGCGCACGGATGGGACGTGCCCAAGCATCCTGCGGGGGCAACTCCTTTTCTCTATGGGATTTTTCTCGTTTTGCCATTTTTTTTGAAAGTTTATTTTTTTTACTAAAATAAAATAAATAAAATTAATGCAATTAAATTATAATTAAATAAAAATAATTAAAATTAAATAAAATTAAATGAAATCAAAATAATTAAAAATCAACAAAATTCACAAATTATTATAAATAATATGCGAGGTAAATTAAATGAGTTCAATGCGGCCTAAAGACCCAAATAAATAAGGTTCTTTAAATTAATTAAGCACAGCGATGGGCGCGGTGTTACATCCCCCCCAACTTAGAAAACTTTGGTCCCCAAATTTATCTTGAGCATGTCTGGGTACTTCTCCCTCATCTCACTTTCCAACTCCCACATTACTTCTCCCAGGGTGTGATGTTGCCATCGCACCTTCACTATGGGAATCATCTTATTGTGCTAGACCTTGTCAATCAACCCAAAAATCTCCACAAAAATCTCCTCATAAGTCATGTCGACTTGTTCCTGTACCTCATCGCAAGGAATAATATGAGAAGGGTCATGGTGGTACCTCTTTAGCATTGAGACGTGAAAGATGTTGTGTAGGCCCATAAACTCTCGGGATAGAGCGAGGCGGTATGCCATGGGTTCAATGCACTAGATGATTTGAAAATGTCCCATATAACGAAGGCTTAACTTCCCTCTTTTTTCGAACAACATCTTTCTCTTGTAGGAAAAAACCTTGAGGAAAACCTAGTCTCCCACAGTGAATTCTAAGGGTCGCCTACAATTGTCGGCGTAACTCTTCTAACAGCTCTGGGTAGTAGCCAAGTCCTTGCGGATGATTGTGACCTTCTCAATGGTCTCCTGAATGAAGTCTGATCCTAAATTGCACTAGTTTCTGACTTCACACCAAAAAGTGAGAGAATAATAAAGCCTTCTATACAAGCTTCATACGGAGGCATTTCGATGCTGTAATGCTAACTGTTATTATAAGCAAATTCACATAAGGGAGATATTCATACCAGTTATTACCAAAGTCAAGGACACAAGCACCCAACATGTCTTCCAATGTTTAGATAATACGTTCTGACTGACCATCTATTTGGGAATAAAAAGTGGTGTTGAAATACAATCCAGACCCCAGAGCTTCCTGGAAGCTATCCTATAAGTGGGAGGTAAATCAAGGATCGCAGTCGGACACAATAGATAAGGGAACACCATGAAGTCGAACAATCTCATCAACATATAGGCGAACAAATTTGTTGGTGGAGTCAGTGATTCTGATGGGCAGAAAATGGGCAGTCTTGGTCAGTCTGTCAACAATGACCCAAATAGCATTTCGACCAGAAGAGGTCCTGGACAATCTTGTGACAAAATCCATAATTACATGCTCCCATTTCTATTTAGGAATTAGAAGGCCTTGTAAAAAACCACTGGGTCTCTCATGTTCTACCTTAATCCTCTAACAAGTAAGGCATCAGGAGATGTAGTAGACTATATCCTTCTTCATTCTCAGCCACCAGTATTGATGCTTCAAGTTCCAGTACATCTTGGTACTCTCAAGATTGATGGATAGCTTGGAAGCATGGGTGGTCTTGAGAACATCTACCCTTACAGCAACGGGGACCCAAATTCGGTTCCAAAATCTAAACAATCCATCATTTGAAATCCTAAAATCAGGATATTTTTTAGAAGTGAACTTATCTAGATTCTTGGTGAGTTTCGGGTCTGTTGATTGAGCTTCCTAGATTTTCAAGAAGAGATCCAACAAGGCTCGAATCTGAGTAAGATAGGTGCCTTTGCTGTAGTAACTAAGGTGGAGTGTAACGGCCCCAGAAATTTGGAATGAAATATGTGTATTAAAAATGTCAAATGCGGAAGCGTAATAAAAATTTTGATTAACATCCCTTACACTAAAACTAAAAACGTACTCAAATTATAAAAGAACAAACTGACTAAAAGAGAAACTCGGAAATAAAAACTATAAATATAACTACGGAGTCTTTAGGCGTCCTCTTCGCCGTCTTCCTACGAAACGGGCTCGAGAACAATGTCTTCCTGATCTGAAATGGTTAAATAAGAGAATGAGCTACACCAGCCCAGTAAAGACATCACACTATCTCACCGCCACGGAGGTAAAGGTGGGTAGAAAACACAAAAAGACCAATGGAGCATAGTTTATAACAAATTCTTTTATCAATAATAAAATCCTTTACTGTCCACTTACCTCGGTGAGATCCATAAAACAACATACGAAAGCAATAACATTATCATCATCATGAAGTCATATGAACTGTATAACATAATACTTACCACGCCTTTGCATTTCAATCATTACACAACATATTTTCCTCATTTATCAGCCTACTAGCATCCATGGGGATCCATAGGGGTCCCGCTACCCGTGAACCCTTAACATTTATAACCTGATTCCAGAGCCGACCCCATACCCCGTCCGGTATGGGCACCAAAATCATGAACCTCAATACCCCGTCTGGTATGAGGGTGAAACGGGTCGTCCCCATACCCCGTCCAGTATGGGCGCCAAAACACAGAAGGTCTCTATACCCCGTCCGGTATGAGAGACCACGTACCCGGTAGGGTTCCCTACGGACCCAATCCGTCCACCATCTCCCAGGATATCTAGTCAGGCTGTCCACATTATTCATTATCAATTCACATAACCTTTTTGACCTTTTTCTTGATTTCAATCAACCAAACACACACAACATGTAAACCAGTAATAGACACAAAACAGGATAACACAGTATCGGGTTAAGCATAATACCGACCATAATCAGGAAACCATGATTCATGCATACGGGACCATAATATAATTACATCAAACATCATACTGCATTTAATAAAATCAAACAATAATAGACCAACACAGTAGACTCGGGCTCCATTGGCAACCTAAATCAATTATACATCTATAAAGTCACACAGTACATTTTAATTATTTATTTAGCTTTAATACCGTAATATGAAATAGGGTGAGGGGTCCTTACTTGTTTCGGGTTCTGAATATGGCTCTACAGTGCGCTACAGGCTGTCCCTAATTTTCCCTGAATTTTTTTCGGGGAGCTGAAACGCACTACTAGTACCTGCACGTGTCCCAAAAAATTTCAAATTAGACCTAGGGCCCCTTTCGGCCAATATCGCAATTCCGGCACTGCGGCTCCGCTGTGTTCCGGCGACGGTTTCCGATTTTCTTTTCAAAAATACCCCCAAAATCTAAATTTTCACCCTTTTTTCCCAAAATCAATTTCAATTAAATCCAAATAATATTTTTACTCAATTTTATCATTATTATTATTTTTATTTTTATTAAATTAAATTAAATCAATCAATTAAAATTTCAATAATTACAAAATAAACTAAATAAAATAAATTAAAAATTAATAATAATAATAATAATAATAATAAAATTAATGGGTGTTACATGGAGAGACCCATCAATTTCCAACTGGAGGCCATAATTTGAGCCAACACTGTGGACTCCTTTCTACTTAATGCATCAGCGACTACATTTGCTCTACCAAGGTGATAGATGATCTTGCAGTTATAGTCCTTCAGAAGATCCATCCAGTGTCTCTATCTCATATTTTACTCCCTCTGCGAGAAGATGTAATTCAAACTCTTGTGGTCAATGTAAATCTCAAAATTCTAACCAAACAAGTAATGATGCCATATTTTCAGGGCAAACATAACGGCCGCCAACTCCAGGTCATGGGTAGGGTAGTTTCGCTCATGAGGTTTCAATTAACCCATAAGCGACTACTCTACCATGTTGCATCAAGACATACTCCGAGCCAATATGAGATGCATCGCAGTAAACCTGAAATCTTCCTGTATTGTCAGGGAGGATCAACATAGGAGCAAAGGTAAGACGATATTTCAATTCTATGAAGCTCTCAGTACACTTGTAATTCCAGACAAATAGTACGCCCTTTCGGGTGAGTCGGGTCAATGAAGCAGTAATCCTAACAAATCCGTCGATGAATCTGCCAAATCGAGAAAACTACGTACCTCGACCACATTGGTGGGTGGATTCCAGTTGACTACTATTTCAACCTTGGACAAATTCATAGAAACTCCTTCACTCGAAATTACATGACCAAGAAAGGAAACTCGATTCAACCAGAAGAAACATTTGCTAAGTTTAGCATACAGTTGGTTCCGACGAAGGGTCTCCAACACTTCAGTCAAGTGTATTGTTTGTTTCCCTAGGCTCTTAGAGTACACTAAGATGTCATCAATAAGTACGATGCCGTATTGATCAAGTGTATGCCAGAAAACTCTGAGCCTGCAGGAGCATTGGTTAACCTGAACAGCATTACCTTGAACTTATACAAATTGTACCTTCATCAGAAAGCAGTCTTCAAAATATCTTCTTCTTTAACTCTCAACTGGTGGTATCTTGTCTTGAGGTCAATCTTAAAGAAGACCGTAGCTCCTTGCAGTTGATCAAAGAGGTCATCAATCCGAGGTAAGTGGTACTTTCTTTTAACTGTCACTCGGTTGAGTTTTCGATAATCCACATAGAGTTTGAGGGAACCATCCTTCTTCTTCACGAACAACCCTAGAGCACCCCAAAGAGAATAGCAAGGGTGGATAAACTTCAGAGTAATAAGTTTAGAAAGCTAGTTTTCTATCTCTTAAGTTCAGCACAGCTAATATGATAGACGGGCTTCGAGATTGGCTAGGTTTTGGGCAGCAATTTAATTAGGAACTCCACTTCTCGCAGGGGAGACAAACTAGGAAGTTCGATGGAAAGACATCTGAAAAGTTGTAAACAATCGGTATGGAACACACAGCAAGATCAACACACATATTCCTGTTTATTCAATTATTAGGAAAAATAGTAATGATAATTTATTCCTTTTTGGGGACCGTAAAGTTATAATTTTACTTTCACAATCGATTCTTGCTCTATAAATTTCTACCCAGTCCATTCCTAATATCACATCAAATCCTAAAAAATCTAATAGTATTATATTCACAAATATTTCTATTCCTAAATATTTTATCTTACAATCTTTATATACATAGTTAGCTTCTAATAATCCCCTAAAGGGAGTTTCTACCATTAATATTTCTACTAAAGGTTCCAACTTAAAATCAAGATTACAAGCAAATGCACAAGAAATAAAAGAGTGAGTAGCACCCATATCGATCAAAGCCTTGGCATAAGTTCATGGATAGAAAGCATACCCTGGATAAAAACATGAGTGGGGAGAGCATTGGGTTTATCTAGGTGGTACACGTGACCCTGACCTATAGGCTTGCCCATGTCTTTCAATCACTGGAGGTAGTCTTTTATAAGATGTTGAGTGCTTTCACACCGATAGCAGACGTGATTGATATGGAGACAAGGCAAGTCACCATGCGAGTGACCACAATGCTGACAGGGTTGGTTAGGTTGAGCAGGCTGAGCTGTAGGTGGAGGCAATGTAAGGGGAAGAACAACTCTTGTTCATTTATCAGGGTGGCTGCTTACTGGATCAGGCAATTTCCTCTAAGTTGTTGGGGTTGTTATTGGGTACAAACTCAGGCAATGTGTTGGTGCTTGGCCAAGATGAGGTCTTTAACCAACTGGGCATATTCTAGCACCTCCGTGTACGAGCTGGATCTCAGCATTGTGACCCAGTCATAGATGTCGGTATGAAGGCACTTTAGAAACTTCCTACCTTTTCGGTTTTCGAGGATGACCATTAGAAGGGCAAACCTAGACAGTTTGACAAAATGGGCTGCATATTGGACAACAATTAGATTTATTCAGTGGAGACCTAAAACTCCTCCTCCTTCTTTTCCTAGACATAGGCAGGGAAGAAGTTATCAAAAAGTGTATCCATGAAAACTTCCTAGGTGGTAGGGATAGGTAAGACTTCCTTCTTGAGCCGCCACCAGTGTTTGGCTTCACCGTTGAGCATAAAAGCTGCTAGGGGAACTTTTTGTTCCTCAATCAGGTCTAGGATAGAGAGAAACATCTCTACCTGTAGGATCTAGGCTTCAGCTACTAAAGGGTCAGGGCCACCTTCAAAATATGGCTAGTTAACCTTCCTAAACTCCGCTATGTTGTGAAAAATGGACCTATTGGCTATTCGGTATTCGAGCGCAGGAGGTGGACAAGGGTTGGCTTGATTTTGTCCTATGACTGCAGTCAATCCTTGGATGGCTCAGAAGAGTTTGGTAAATTCAACCCTGATCGGGTGATCTAGGGTTTAAAGTCGCTTAGTATGCTCTATGAATGGTCTTCCTCGCGTCATTCCTACAAAAAAAAAAGAAGACACGAGTTGGTTGTATAATTTTTTGATAAGAAGACTTATTCTTCCTAGGTACTTCTAAGGGTCTTTCTACCTAGGCCTCAGTGTAAGGGATTTGATCCGCATAATTCTACACTGATACCATCAGTGACATCCCAAATGCTAATTAAGGCAAATGGGTGTCAAACATAGAAATAAAATAACGAGTGCATGATAAAATTTTATGCAGCATAACAAATTAATAGAAATCTCTTACAAATATATATGATTTCCAATTACATATTTATAACTTAGGCTAAAAGTGGCTCCTAAAAATATATACAAATCCCTTACAAATATTCAATGGGTTTACACAACTCATGCACGCAGGACGAAACGCATCTTCTGACAGTTTTTTTATACCAATTTATTATCTTAATTTATATTACATTGATTACAAACTTGGACACGCAGCCGCTTATACTTATTTCAAGAGAGAGGCAAACAAGATACCAATAAGTCATGTCTGGGTATGTAAATAGATACAAATATACATTCACAAATATTAAATATAAATATAAATCTCTTAAGTCTCTCAGGTCTCCATCATTCATGCCCTTGAGCCCTTGAGCCCTAGAGCATGAATATCAAATCCATCATAGTCCCAAGGCCAATTAAACTATCGTTCCGTTAAGGAACCAAAACCAACACCCATATTCTGGTGGTTTCGGAACAAATAATCAAAACCAAACACCCTTTAAAGGAAATACAATGAACCATATTTAAATTTCTTTCTTATGAGTTTTTAAATTATAAAACAGTTCTTAGAATTCTAAGATTTTATTAAATTTATTGAGTTTTATTCTTTTAAATTAACCACATCATTCTTTTTTATACCAAATTTCCAATTTATACTAATATTCCTAAAAAACCAACTTCTCCAAAATTTACTTAGTTTATCCAATTACAGATTTTATTTATTTATTTTACATCCTACTAGCACCTGCGGTACGGGGAGCACGTCCATAAAAGCCTGGCAGGTCAGCACAGTGAAAGGCTTGCTGCAATGTACAGCTGGTTACAGAACAGATGTTGGAGTGCAGTGGCACTCCCACACATAAACCCTGTGTGCATATGCGCACCATCACACATGGCAATACCATGAACATGCCCGCATAGGAGTCTCAGCATTAACAAGTGCTTGGCAGTGCTTTCCAACAAATTTGTGCAGCATTACTGCACAAACCCGTGCACCAGAGACACTTTCAAACTTTTCTAGGTGTCCAAAAAATGTCCCAATTGCACACATCTACTGCAGAACCACCAACAGCGACAACTTAGTGTCACGCACCAATGACAGAAGCAGTCAAGCTTCCGTACTTCATTTTTTCTCATGTTTGCCATTTTTCCAAATATCAGCAAACAATACAAATCTATTTTTTGCATTCCTAAAGCACATATTCAATTCAAATATTCAAAAATATAATCTGACTCACAAACACTCCATTTTAATTCCATGTAGTAACACCAAACTATTTCAAGGAATTATATCATCAAATGCATCTAAAAATCTCATATCATGCATCAACCACATTTTTATCCATCTTACCTTAACGATGTAACAGAAAACTACTGGAAAAACAATAAGGGAATATCGGCTCGAAGGTTTGAAGAACAGTTCAACAAATGTTGTAGAATTGGAATTAATTTCTAGTTTTCATAAATTTTTACCCTGTCTGTTTAATCAATTCTAAACCTCCTATTGACATTCTAATAGTTTACTAACTAAATAAAATTAGAGAATGAAGGAAATTTAAAAACAATGTAAATGCCTAGTGCCTAAAAGGAAATAAATCATAATTTGAATGCGGAAGCGAAATAATAGAGTTAGAATTTACATTACTTACACAAAAATTCAGAATACCCAATAGGGATACGGGAATTATCTTTCTAAAAGAACAAGCAAAATATCAAAAAACTAAATGAAAAGTAAACAACTGGACATCCTAGAACGACCTTCACTAGCTTTTAAAGGGAGTCGAGGTGGTAGCTATTCACAACCCCCTTGTTGATCAGGAACTGGATCTTGGTCCTCTTGATCTGAAATGGTAAATGAAAGGGTGAGCTATACTAGCCAAGTAAGAATATCATACTACTCACCGATACAGAAATGAATGTTAATAAAAATCATAAAAACAGCTAATGAAAATCCATTTATCATAAATAAAAAAGTTTATTGCACACTTACCATTGTGAGATTTTCAAAACTGACCTACAGAGGCAATGTCATATTCAAGTGACCAGAACAACAACTTTTCTTTTTTCATTTGCTTATTGGTATCCTCGGAGGTCTATAGGGATGTCTTACTACGCGTGAACCTATATCAAATCTTGTCAACTAACCGACTATCCCTATACCCCGTCCGGTATGAGTGCCAAAAGTACTATCCCTCAATACCTCGTCCGGTATGAGGGTGAGTTGGGTCGTCCCCATACCCCGTCCTGTATGAGCGCCAAAAATATCATTCCTTGATACCCTGTCCGATATAAGGTAATGTT
>NW_019014557.1:165308-177890 GCF_000150535.2 Carica papaya
TAACGGACTGCAAATTTAATTTACATAAAGTGACTGACTAAGTACTTTTATATAATACTAAATTGACATAATCACAATACAAATAAAATATTCAATACTGTTTTAATAGAAAATAGATGATATTAAAAGTTAGCAAATCAATTTGGTAGAAAATATAAAAATACAAAAGTTTAACTATAACTACCTTTTCTTTTGATCTTAATTTCTCTCGTTGAAGAATTAGATCATACTGAAACAAGAAGTGATAGTCCACTTAATGGATTGTGGAGGCCTTGTCAAACTCATTACTTATGACCAAATTTAGGTGCAATATAAGAGTCCAATAAACTATGATAGCTTGCTTCGAAGAAAAAAAAAAAATCAATGATAACATTAACCAATCAAATTTTCCTGCAACATTATTCGACAAAATCATTTCATCAATATACCATTCTGTTGTCAGTTAAGAAATTAGCACATGACAATGAGCACGAGCATAGAGGGTGATTGCGTTATGAACTCCCTTAAAAAATCACCACCCAGAAGAAAGTTACAGTGAAGAAAAAATAAATCTGTAGCTGCAACTTACCAAATCAACTCCAAAGATAAAATTTGCAAATCAAATCTTCAACTTAGATAAATCACTTGCAGTTCTGAAATGATTATTATGAAGCAAACTTATCGCCAAAAGAAAAGAGTATGAGAATTTTTTCTTTTTCTTTTTGTTGCATAAAAACATCAAGAAAAAAATTATCATTTCCTCGATCATCCTTGTTGACCATTTCTCATACTGAGCCTGAAATCAGACCTTTCTGTATAAGTAATGCAAAAGAGCAACATGCCCCAGAATCCAATCTCAGTGCTTGGAGTCTTCTTCTTCACAGAACTTGGTGTATTGATCAGAGTCCATCAACTTATTCAATTCCTCCGAGTTGCTCACCTCAACCTTTATGACCCACCCATTGTCATAAGGGCTTGAGTTGACCTAATATACCACAAGCAAAGAAACATAACCATAAACCAAAAGCTTTTCAGTTATCTGATTATCATACAAATGAATCCTGCGTGAGGGAAAACATGATCGTGGTAGTGTCTACACATTCAAGTCCAACCAGTTTTCTTCAATGAAGAGAGAACAGGAAACTAAAGAGGCTAGTAAATTTTTTTTAAACAATGAATTTCAACAAAATCACTAGTATCTGGGATCAAGAGAGACTTAATATCACAAGTTTCTTTTATTTAATTCTATTAAACCAATTCATACCCAACTGGCATTTTATAGTGAAGAGGGGCTACATATGCGCTACAGTTCCAAGCAGATAGGAAATGAAAAGAAACCAGCTATGATCTAGAGGATAGAAATATGACAAGAGGAGGAGCAGATAGATAAGTAACAACCAACCCAACTTGAATACAGTATGACAGTAAATTCCGTAAGGACTTTGATAAACAATAAACTCAAGTAAAAAGCTTGCTAGTATTTCAACCAGAAGGTGCATGACATAAAGATGTTTAAGATTTGTATGGTTAAATCTCTAATCTACTGGCAGAGATCAATGATAAGAGATAATGACTGGGTGTTTGGAAGACAACTGCAACTCGTGCTGTGAGTTTTAAAAGTGTTTTTTAAATAGTTGTTAAGTAAAAACACTTTTAATGGAAAACTTTTTTATGTTTGGTAAAAATAACTATAAAAAGTATTGTCATTTTAAAACAGCTGAAACTGTATATTTGATGAAAATGATTGTTGATACTGAAATTACCAAAAAATCCATAAGAGAATAAGAGAAAAACATAAGTTCCATGATTGGTTAAAAGAGCTGTAGAAACTGAAATAATTTAAAAATTAATTAAAAATTTAATTCAAATTATTAATTTATAGATTAATATTAATAAATATGATATAATTTAAATTATTAATTATACACATTATTCATTTTAAAAATTTATACAATTAAATATAATATTGTACAAAAATAATAACATCTATTTGTATAACATTTTTATTACTATAAAAAACTAAGAAAAATATACTAATTATATTTTAAAAACTTACCAGCATTGATTATAACAATACAACATCCACACCCAAATCTAATGCCTTATTTATTCACCTTCATCAACTTTTGCACTCAGCTTTTCGCTGTGATCTTTTATCGTGTTGTATTTTCTGCAAAAACAATTTTTGTTCGAATTGTTGTTTAAAATCTCCTCTTTATTTTTTGTATTTTTTAGAAATTGATGAAAGTTCAATAAAAATTTTAAAAAATTGAATGAATAAGGTATCACATGAAGGTTCTTTGCTTGAACAACAGAAGAATCAAGAAGAATTTCAATTTAACTTTACAATTACATTGCACATTTTTCAAAATTTATACTAACATATATGAATGATAACTCATTGCCCATAATTCACTTAAGTATTTGCTCAAACAGATCACTCAATTCACTATAAACCCTAAAATTCCGTAATAACCTAAAGTACTTTCTAATTAAGATCAAGTTCTTGGATCATCAAGAGATGGCATTGAGTAGCGAAAGAGAGGACACAAGTGACTGTCTCGAGCCAACTCACGATACAATCCCCATGAAGAATATGACTGCAAGGCAAATGCACAACCTCCATTCCAATTACCAACTCCTCTAGGCAAATTATGCATTGCTCTACGCATAACTATTCTATTCTCACTCTTTCCAGCCCCTCAACTGCCACCTTAAAATTTTCGTAGAAACAAATTTAGTTTTTATTACATCCTCACAGGTCATTATCATCATCGGTGACGACTTTGATGTCTAAGACCAACCCTAGCAGCTCAATTTTGGCATTGGCAGGATCTTTGATTGCACTGCGAGCAAAAGATATTACGAGACACACTAATTAAGCAGCTACGTCAACTCATACTCCCATGTAGGTGGTGAGGATGTCATGCAAGAACTCAGGGCCAAATTTATGGGATAACAGCAACTTGTAAGGGAAGATCAATGATTTACAGAGGTTGCTGGTGGTGCGTAGACTGCAAATCACGGAGGCTAGTAGTTGGAGGTGGCTATTCACATGCGGGGAGGCAGAGAAGGTGGGCAGGTAGTTTGAGAAAGTATGGCAAAAGAAGGATTTGTGGATATACATGGGGTATGTATGTAAGTATACATTTTGAATGAGGGTAATTTCAAGATTTTAAATATAAATTTTAGCAAAAGCTAAACCAATTTTCTAAAAGCTACATATTATAGTTATTGGTTTTAAACCTATCAAAGCAGATTTTGGATTTGCTTGTTATTAAAAACCTTAACATTTTACCCGTTTAATTGCGAAGCTGCCTTTGAAACGTAAAAATCGCAGCCAAAAGCAGCCAAACAAGCCCTCAGTTTAGGACTAACTGAAAAATGATCAAGGCAGATTTTTGTCTCGATGAATCTTTGTACAGAAATTTAAACAAAAGAATCAGATGCAGGTTACTGTGAAAAGAAAAAGTAATCATGTAACTAAGTGGGTGCACTTCATCTGTAAGACTAAAACTTTTCCATCCTTTACCAAGTTCAGAACAGTGATTTTGGAAATAGATCTAATAAGCAAAAACTTCAACGACAATTTTTACAGTAAAAATGAGCAATTTCAAAATGTAGATGGTAGTAACATGTGAAATGGGGCAACAAACACTTTACTTTCAAAAAAAAAAAAAATGGGGCAACAAACAAATTAACTCACCAGACCAGGAGAGCCGTTCAGTTCTTCATTAACTTCAACCACCTTTCCAGAAATTGGAGAATTCACATCACTAGTAGCCTTGACACTCTCTACGGCACCAAAACTGCCACCTTGTTTGACAGCAGTTCCCACTTCTGGTAATTCAACATACACAACATCGCCTAAATGATCTTGTGCATGATCAGTGATACCAATAGTAGCAGCATTACCATCAACCTTCACCCACTCATGAGTGTCAGCATACTTCAGATCCTTCAGAACTGTAAGTAAATTGAAAAAAAATAAATAAACACATGAAAATTGGATATTATTGTAAAAAAATAGTCTCTCCTTGAAATAAATATATAATTAACTTCCTTCACACAGCAATATAAAATTCCATCTCACGCCTTTCTTCTATTTTGATCGGATTAAAAAAATAATTTATGAATTTACAAATAATTAATAAATATAAAAAGGATTTTACTTTTTTCTATTCATTTATTTGATTTGTTTATGTTGAAATATATGTCATAATGATACCTCATGTTATATTTGCATGTTAATACAGCCTATAGTAATTGATCAGTCACAAATTCCCATTAAATATGCAGTATCTTTTTAAAATAGAGTATAGACTGTGCAAGGTAAAACGGATATAGGATCAGACAACATCACTACCACCAATAATCATTGTTTAGTTTTTGCAGGTAAGAAATTTTACCAGTTCTAAAGTACAGGAGATAAGCAAGTAAATATCTTCCTAAAGGTTTTCAGAAACAGGATAGAAGGCAGGAAAAACAAAAACTACTTTCCCTAGTATTCTACCTGAAAGGAAATAGAAGTAATTTACTAGTTTGAGAAAAATATACAGTCCGTACATAAGTGTCTGGTGAAAATGACTACCAAGATAGCAGAAATTGAATCAAGAATCTCCAACAACATCAGTAATACAAACCAGATAGAAAGGGAGAGACAACGTTTATTAAAAAGAAAAAGAAAAAAGAAGAGAACACAACAAAAGTAACAAAACAAAATATCCCAAGTCCTAATCCACCAAAAAACTGGCAGAAGGGAAAGAGAGTAAACACAACCAAACAAAGATTAAATCAAACAAATGACAAAATTAAATAGAACTCAGGAACAAAAACATGAGGAGTTTGCCCAAAAGAATCATAGATCAGGCATAGTTGCGAAAATCCACATCAACACTGACATCGAAATATGTATATAAGAGAAGAACAGATTAAAAAAAGCAATAAAGTATACCAACGATCAGAAGTGCGACAGATTTACCTGAAGTAAACCCTCTTTGGAACACAGAGATTCTGAGGTATGAAGCAGCCCTTGACGACCACAGCGATCTTGAAGCCATTTTTGCTTTTGTTGATTTTTGGTGAGGAAAACGGCTGCTGCAACAATATCAGCAGTAGTCTGTAACTGCCTGGATGTGCGCGATCGAAGTTACAATGTTCGACCAGAAAAGAAAAAGGAGATGGCGGAGGAGGCTGCTTCAGTGATGGGTATACGAAATTCTCAGTGCAAGTTTGGTGGGTTGTTGGTGAAAGCCCTTTTCCCTTTCATTTATTTTTTAATATTTAAAAATTATAAACGAAAATAATACTGAAAAAAAAGGTGAAATTATTTTCTATAAATAAAAAATTAATTTAAACATTTTTACTAATAATTTATTAAAATTTTAAATTTAACATTACTTTTTATTATTTGTCTTATAATAGATGTACAGGTAATGACTCTCAATTCATGAGTATTTATTTCGGATTTTCAATTTAGATGTAAAGAGATCAAAAAATTATGTCAATTTTCGGTTTATATTAAACCATAAAAAATTCATATTATTTATTTTTAATAAACATTTTAATTTTTTAATTAAATATATTTTAAAAATATAATAATAATTTAATCCATTATGCGAAACGAAATAAAACGATCTGTAGGACTTTTTTTTTAATTTAACTTTTGCTTTGGTCCAGATCAATTCAATTCAAGACCGACTGACATCTTTCCCCAGCACATAGAATATAATTAGTAATTATCTATTGACAGATTAGTTTATAAATAATTATATAATAGCTAGAAATATAATATATATTTCATGTGCTGAGTAAAAATGTCAATGGGTCTTGAGTTCAACACCAACCATATAGAAAGTAAAATTTTTAAATATAAAGACATGTCTCCCTCTAGAAATTTAAAAGTAAATAACATTAAAAATCTTCATTATCAAATAAAACAAAATAAAATATTGAACTATAATCGAAAATAACGTGGAATTGAGATGTATGGTGGTGGGTCACGTGCCAACAAATTAGAAATACAGAACCCAGCAAGAAAGTTGGTGAGAGTCTGGGCTGGGCCACGTCACGTGATGATTTTGGTTTGATAAATACAATTATTTATATACAAGATAGAAGACCATGGTCTTACTCTAAGAAAACAAAACAAGAATAATTTGTCATTTTCTCTTTCTTTTTTTAGTTTTCTTTTTCTTTTCTCCATAATATATTGTTTTGGCAGAATATTTTTCATTAAAAATTAACAGGAAATTGCAACTGACCAATTGCAATACTTAAAATTTCATATTATTTTAGTAAAATTATGTTTATTTTAAATTTGTTCTTTACTTCAGTTCTCAGAAAAAGAAATGAGAACTTAGTTTATATTTTAATTTATGAAAATAAAAATAAATAGTTAATTACACCAAATACAATTATTAAATATTAAATTTATAAAATAATTAAAATATAATTTTATTCTAAACAAACTAAACCAAGTCAAATATACGAATATTTGAGCTTAGTTTGTTTGAAAATTATCAAGTTTGAATAAAACCAAAAGCTTGAATATAACTTTAGTTTTGAACTTGGATTCAAATTATTAAACCCAAGTCCGATTTGAAAAAAAGATTTAAAAAAAATCAAAATAAAAAACAAACAAAATCAAACAGTTGCAACATTTAATAGATTTATGCAATAGCAAGAACAAATAAGAAGCCATAGCAAAGTAACCAAAGCTTGACATGAATCAGCATACCAGTGCATTCAGTAGGGGAGAAGAAACAATAAACTTTATTAAAATAACCAAAGCAAAAAGATATGTGCTCTAATTCTTACTATGTTTGCTCTTGAATCTATGTATATACTTTTAAATCTAATGTTAAACCAAATACAAAACAGGAATCATAAAATTTACATCTAAATCTGTCTCTTGCTCCAGCCAAAAAAGTCTTGTGCAGACCAGATAGTAGATGGCAGACTAAGACAAAAACCCAACCAACTTGTCATATATAATGCTAGCAATCATTTTGCAGGACTTATTGTCATATACATAATTGAAAGAACAAGAAAAAATATTCATTTATTTACAGGAGATCTAGAATCCCCATGTCTTTGTGCATTGTTCTGATTACAGTGGTAACCTGCTGTAATTGATCTTCACTAGAACACGCAGAGAGCAATACTTTGGCCGTTCCTCCATCCGGGTAACAACCAGCATCAATCATTTCTTCAAAGATCTCTAAGCACTTGTTGTATAGCTTCTTTCTGGAATAAGCACCAAGACGAGATGTCCATGTTACCACATCAGCTTTCAAATTTTTGGCGGCAAGGGAAGTGAATAACTCTTCCATTCTTTCCCAAAATCCTGCCCGCCCATACACATTGATCAAGATGTTGTATGTGCTTATGTCTGCTACATATGGGCCCTTTTCCATGGCAACCAAAACCTCCTCCATCTTGTCAAACTGGCCTAACCGCCCATACAGGTTCAGCATGCTATTAAGAACAAATGTATCTGGTTTTAACCCAGATTCGTTCATTTTCTTCACAATGTCTTCACATTTTGATACATTCCCAGTTTTTGAGTAGGCAGACAAAAGTAGCATGTGGGATTTCATTGTTGGAGCTATACCTAACCTCTTCATCTCTTCAAACACAGCTTCTGCCTCTGAAATGCATAGAAACAAAAACGCAACATCTATATCAAATTCAAAGCCAAACACCATACCTTAATATGTTATAGTTCATTGCATTTTTATGTATTAATCAGAACCAAACAAAATGAGTTCTCCAGCAGAAACAATTACCCTCATGAAGGCCAGCTCTACCATATGCATCTACCATTATATTATATGATGCTCTATCTGGTTCACACCCCATGTGCTGCATGAGTGAGAATATTTCTGATGCCCCAAAGGGATAACCTGCACGACTGTTAGAAATAGAGAGTTAATTGCCTGAATCCGATTATAAACCTTCCTCGTATAAATGCATGTGCGTATCAATCAGAAAACAAAAGAACCGGAAAGTTGATTAACCTGTAAGCCTCCATGAGTGCATTGTAAGTGTATACATCAGGCTCATGCCCAGCTTCTTGAAGCTGCTCAAAAATTTCTTCAGCTTTCTCACAAAGTCCTTCTCTAGCAAATGCATTCACTAGAGCAGTGTACGTACAGATATTTGGTTTACATTTTTGACTTCTCATTTCATTAAACAACTTTAAAGCCATGTAAGATTTACTAGCCTGCTTGGTACAAAATGTACACAATAATCAGAAAGAAAATAATTTTTATCAGCAGAAAATCACAAGGAAAAAGAAACTATGAAGTTAAATATGATTTCGCAGTATATAGAAGAGAATGATTGGACCTACTGATCACAGGATATTTTCGAGGGGAATTCCAGAAGATCCAACATGGAAATGAATCCAGAAATCAAGGATATATGATCGAGTATAAGTAAAATCTCCCCCCTCATTAACAATATTTAATTAATCATTGACACTCTATAGTCTTCTTATTTCCTCTTTGCTTCAATCATCTACAACTTGTTTCCAATTCAATTGGCTACAACTTGCTTCACCTCTTGGATAATATCCATTATCCGCCCAACAACTCCCCACTTCAATCAAAATATCTGTCACCTGCTTAAAGTTCTGATTATTACTGCTACCCTCTAAGAGTGAAACGTTACTATTCCTTAGACAGTCACCACTGAGTTTTAAATACTAAAATTTAATGTTAAGCTCCAAATAGCTGTAATGCTCAATACATTTTAATTTTCTAAGTTGCATAAAATGCCTAATTATCTTAAAAGCCAAAAAATTTGCATAAAAATATATATTAGGCATACAAGATTTCACCTTCCCATATAAGTTAATCATCAAAGTATAAGTCTCAGCTGTTGCTTCACAGTGATCTCTCTTCATCCTCTGGAAGATATTTACAGCATCTTCAGGGTTTCCTCCCTTCATTAGCCCATTAATGTAAGCATTATATACAGTTGCATCTGAAAAAAATATTAATTTAATGTTCTATATGGAAGCATAACAATTCAAGAGAATTTGTTGAAGGTACAAGTAAACATCAAGGATGTCATTGGGTAATGTCTGAATGCAAAACGCTCTGGCACCAATGAAGTTATGCATGAAATGAGGAGAACTACAAATGAGAAAAAAATAAGAGTATACAAAAGGTTTGTTGTTGTGCCAATGCATACACCAGACATCACAGTTGACCTATCCCAAAAATTTGAAGAAATATGCATATATATCCCCCTTTAGGACTGCCCTTGTAATGACCCCGAAAATCTAAAAGGAAATACATAATAATTCAAGTGCGAAAACGAAATAAAATATTAAAATTTACATTTCTTACACAATAAATTAAAAGTAATAAACAACATTACGAAATTAATTTTTTGAAAGAAATACGAGAAATAAGGAAACAAATGGAAAATTGAAAATATTTAGCATATACTCGCAATCTTCTTGCGGATTGCGCTCTGAAACCTAGTTCTTTTGATCTGAAATGGTTAATAAAGAATGAGTTACACTAACCCAGTAAAAATATCACACTATATTATCGGCATAGAAAGAAAGGTTGATATAAAATTGAAAACCACTAATTGAGCATTAAATTTAGTAAATTCATTTATCAATCATAAAATCATTTTTCGTTCACTTACCATAGTGGAATTTATAAAAACAACCTATAAAAATAATAATACCATATAGATCATAATTTTATGAACAATCATCAACATATAACATATTATAAATCTATATCCATTAACAATAAATCAAACTATAATTATTTTTCTTTTCACCAGCCTACTAGTATCGATGGGGGTTCATAGGGATGTCTTCGTTACACGTGAACCATTTTCTTTAACAATCTTAATTACATGGCGGTCCCCATACCCCGTCCAATATGAGGGTCAAATCATTAAACCTCAATACCCCGTCCGGTATAAGGGTGAAGCGGGCCGTCCCCATACCCTGTCCGGTATGAACGCCAAATTATTTAGTCTTCATACCCCATCAGGTATGAGACAACGTTCACGGTATGGTTCCCTATGTATCCGATCCGTCCACCATCTCCCAGGATATCTGATAAGGCTGCCGTTCCATCTGTTTATTTAATCACACCACTTTTTCGTTTTCCTCTAATCTCCATTTTCAAATCAAACATAATTACATAAGCAAATAAACATGTATCAAATAATGCAATCATGTCTCAAATTCCAAATCAAACAGTAGTCACGTAAGACAGCAATTCATGTATTTAAATCATAAAATAAATCGATAAGACACTATCATACTTTTAGACTATAAAATACATCAACAAAAATTAACAGAGAACAATTTGCGGTTCGGGCTCCATTAGCAATCAGTAATTAATTATGCATGTTTACTAAAATCGCACAAAATACCACATTATTTTTTATTTAAACTTCAATTCTATAATAGGGAATAAGGTGAGAGATCCTTACTTGATTTGACGCCGAAAAGGTATATGGTTTACTGCGCTTCCAGTCCCTAAGTTCCCTGAATTTTTCTCCGGGAACTGAAACGCACTTATAGTACCTACAAATATTCCAAATAAACCCAAAATCAGTCCCAAGGCCCATTCGGTCAATTTCGAAAATTCGACACGGTGGCTCCGCCGTGCTCAGATGACGGCGCCGCTGCCCACGGCGGCGGTCCCCTCACATTAGCTGTTTTCGGCCAAATTCAGCCGATTTTGCATCAATCCCTGCGAGAAAACATACTTACGGGTCTCGGTTGGCAAAAAAAACACAAAAACCCGAAAACTCACCGACGACGAGGCCCTCCGGTGCGGCAGCTCCTCCGGCTCAAGTTGCAGTTGGGTGTTTTGCTGCGGTCAACTTGTAGAGAAAAGAATGGTGATCACAATGGTGAAAAAATTACACCGAACAGGAATTGGAAAGGGTCTCATCGGAGGCGTTTTGTGAAATTCTCCACAGCGACGGCGGCGGCGGGCTTTGTCGGTATTTTTTGGCCAGTCCTTTCACTCCGATTTGACCATGGATGAGCTTAAAATTGAATTTTGTGCAAAATGAAAAATTTTTACCCTTTTAGCGGTCGGAAAGAGTTCCGGTGCGGCGGTGGGTGGCGACGATCTGCTCCCCGGTGGTTGAGTTGTCTTCTCCGGCAAGGGGTTCTGGCGGCTAGAATTAGGGTTGGGTGCGAATTGAGATTATTTATATCCATCCGCTTTTGTTTTGGGTCGTTCATCGCGTTTGATCTATACCGTCTGATCGCGATTAAATAGGGAGTGAATTTAGGCCATTCATCACGATCCAATCTAGGCCTCCATCGCGATTCACTCTGAACCGTCCAATCGCGTTTGAATCTGGCCGTTCGATTGCGTTTGGGAGGGAGCGCATCCAGGTCGTCCGTGCGCGCGAGAACGAACCTCAGCTGTTCGATCGCGGGCATGCAGATCGCCCACATAGCCCCCCCGCGTGGCCTCTCGCGTCAGTATCTTTGCCACTTGGCGCGTCCTGGTTGGTCAGAGCTGCTGACCCGACGTCTGACGTGGCGAAACTTTTCAAAATTGCATTTTAGCCACTGTTTTCTGATTTTTCTTTTAAAATACCCCAGAACCAAAATTTTCATCCATTTTTCCCAAAATTGTTTTCAATTTAATCTTCCATAAATTTTACTTAATTTTTTCATTAAATTAAAATTAAAAAAGTTACAAAAATTTTATTTACAATTTAATTCAATATTTGAATAAATTTGGGTGTTACAACTCTCCCATCCTTAAAGAAATTTGGTCTCTCAAATTTGTCTTTCCCTCTCAATCAAACAGTTGGGGATATTGGACTCTGAAGTCTGATTCTAACTCCCATGTAACCTCTCTCATTGTGTGATTCTGCCATATGACCTTTACAAAATAAATTTTCCGGTTGCGGAATAATCTACTATTTCAATCCACAATGCCGACCGGTACTTCCTCGTAGGATAAATCCTTTTGGAGTGGGAAAGACTCGTGGACCAAGATATGAGGGGGGTCCCGGGTTGTACTTGCGGACCATGGATACATGAAACACATTGTGGACCTTGAAAAGTTCTGGAGGCAGTGTTAGTCTATAAGCGGCGGTACTAATTCTATCTAAGATTTCAAATGGTCCAATAAATCGGGGGGTTCAGTTTCTCCCTCCTGCCGAACCTACTGATTCTCTTGAAATGAGTGATCTTAAGGAACACCCGATCGCCTTTCTCAAATTCCAAATCTCTTCTCCGGATGTTTACATAACTCTTCTGCTTGCTCTGAGCCGTCTGAATGTTTTTCCTAATCTTAACTATTTTGGATGTAGTCTCCTCTACCAGATATGGACTAAACAGTTTTCTATCACCTATTTTTTTCCAACAAATCGGTGATTTGCATGGGCACCCATATAATACCTCATACGGAGCCATGCAAATACTCGTTTGATAACTGTTGTTGTAGGTGAACTCTATTAGGAGTATATGGTCATCCCAATGGCCCCCAGAGTCAAGGTTATAAGTTCGAAGCATATCCTCAAGTGTACGGATTGTTCTCTCTGACTGTCCATCAATCTGAGGGTAGAATACAGTACTAAGAGACA
>NW_019014557.1:195939-208929 GCF_000150535.2 Carica papaya
CCACAACAAAATATTTTCTTTATGTGGTGGTAAAAAATATATTTTTTTGAGAGAGATAGTATTTCACTTTAATTGATTCACATGTATTTAACATATTCATATTTAATAATTTTTCACAAAGTGGTGATGAAATATATAACTTGGGAATGAGAAATATGTTTAAAAGTGCTTAGCAGAATTGATCATATGATCAATAACCTTTGAGTCTATAATTTTTGATTTCTTAAATAAGAATATGAAATATTAAAACTATGTGAATGAGAAACAAGAGTGTGCTAATAAACTTTTACTTATGGGTTTCTTCAGGTTCTCAAACATATTTCTTAGCCGTTCAATTTCAACCTTGAATTCACTTATAGTAGTGGAATTTTTTGCTTCTTAGACATAACTATATGAACCTGTCTATAAGGTTTCTGCAGAGAATTCTTGTACCTCATTCTTTGCTTAAGGTAGTGGACTTCCCATGGTGTATTGAGCCTTCATAGAGAAGGTACACCATAAATTATAGTTATTGTTTTATGAGTTCTCATTGTTACTCGATTCTTACTTTCTTGATGTAGTTTGGAGTCTTTACTTGTTATTTTTGAGTTGCCAGTATTGCGAGATTGTAGCATACTTCTCTCCTGCTTTCTTTAGCACTAACTAGTGATATTGTCTCATTTAGAAATGATATATATTCTTTTCTCAAGATTTGAATTCTTACCTGATTGTATTCTTTATTTAAGTCTTATCATGAATTGATATACTTTTTCTTTCTTTACCTTCTTTTTAGGATAGAAACATATTTACTAATTTTCATAGTAAAGTAATGATATTGATCAAACTTTTGCCACTAGGTTTTAATAAGTGAAGATACTATATGACTGATTTATTTATTTGTTTTACTAACTAAGTTTTTAAAGTAAGATAATATATTATGATAACATCCTTTACCTTTGGAGTAGGTTTCTTTGACTGAATTTCTTTTTTTTTTTTTGCATTGGGTAAAAACATAAAGTCTTGCTTATCTATGATCTTATTGAGTTTTAGAGCTAAGTCATTATCATCAAATCATCTTCATCATGCATCAAAAATTAGATTTTTCGATTTTGGTTCAATCTGTGTAACTGATTTTCTATTTTTTTTTTAAAATTATTCGAATAAGTTGTGATCAATTTAAGTAATTTTATTTTTCAATTAAAATGATAGATAGTATAGATTAGTTAGAATTATCTATTAACTTGTATAGAATTTTCTATATAAAAATTTGTATGAATAACTCAAATGTAACTTCCAATAAAATTTAGGTTTTAATGCAATAAAGACCAATTGAATAAAAAAAAAAAAATTTTTACCGGCTAGGTAATGACTGTGGCATGGCTAGGCTGTGGCGGCTATAATCAAATCGCAGTTGGATAAATATAACTGTATGACAAGAGTGTGGTTGGAGCCGGATGTGGTTGGGGTATGGGAGCATCTTACTAGTTGCACGGCTGTTGGTGACTGCACTTTACTAGCATGTGGGTTTTGGTGGTGATGGACTGGCTTCTTTCTAACTATGAAGGTCAGGGATGACTGTTGTAATGGTTGATTATAAAGACTTGCTCTTTTTAGTTTTTTTTTTTTTTTTTGACAATAAAGATGGAATATAATTTATAAAAGAGTATTGGATTTTGCTATGATACTATGTTATGAAAATTTGAGTTGCGTTCTCAATGAATAATAACATGCTCATATATACAAGTTTTAAGAATAAAAAAAAAAGTCATAATTAATTACAAAACAAAAATACATTTTCCTTTAATGCCCTTCAATCTAATTAACCCCTATTATACATAAAGTGCTATATTTAAGAAAGCAAAATATCCATGTGTTGCCTCCATGATAGAGCAGCCATAGAGAAATAAATTACAAGAAATACGAGAGGAAATTATTTTGCATTTCGTTGAAACTTGAAAAGTTATTTGGTTTAGGGAGAAGTGTATGACTTTAGTTTGTGGGAGAAAGAAAGTTGGGTGAGAGTCACACTTTTTACTCTAAACTCTATTGAGAACTCAATATTATTCTAAATTTCTGCTTTTTGAAAAAATTAATGAACTCAATAATATATTTTATGGTATCTCTAAATCATGTAATAAATAAATGGTGAAATATGAATTAATTATTATAAATAATTTCCACAGATTTTATAAATGTCATTAATTCATTCCAAATATTAGTTAAAAAATACTGAAATATGAATGACTGTTATAAGTAATTTTTATAGGTTTTATAAATGTATTAACTTATTTTAAACTTTAATCAAAAGATCATATGTATTACTTCATTACTTGATCTAAAAATTTGAGAAAAACAAATTTATTACTGCATATATTATTATTTTTAGATATAAGAGTAATCCAATATGTATTTAATTAATGAATTTTTTTTACCTTCTATTAAAATAGTTAGATCACTTGTAACACTCCGCAAACCCTTTGCGCTTAATTTATAATTGTGAACCTTTATTTATTAGGGCCCTAAGGCTGCTTAAACTCTTTAAATTATTTTGTTGTTTTAATTTTAACTAAATATCATATTTTGTAAATTAAATTTGTAATTTTAATTTATTCTCAAAATTTATATTTTTTTATTATTTTATCATAGAAATTTTATTTTTGTTATTTAACATAAATTTTCAAGAGAAAAAGACGGAGAAAAGGTAAAAATCCCACAGGAAAACGCCCGCGGGAGAGGACCTGCACGTGCGGTGTAACGGCCCCAGAAATTTGAAATGAAACATGTTTATTAAAAAGGTCAAATGCGGAAGCGAAATAAAAATTTTGATTAAACATCATTTACACTAAAACCAAAAACGTGCTCAAAGTATAAAAGAACAAACTAACTAAAAGAGAAACTTGAAAATAAAAGCTATAAATATGACTACGGAGTCTTCAGGCGTCCCCTTCGCCGTCTTCCTGCGGAACGGGCTCGGGAACAATATCTTCCTGATCTGAAATGATTAAATAAGGAATGAGCTACACCAGCCCAGTAAAGACATCACACTATCTCACCGTCACGGAGGTAAAGGTG
This sequence comes from Carica papaya, assembly GCF_000150535.2. Next base: position 198,991 of record NW_019014557.1, read on the forward strand.
GGTAGAAAACACAAAAGACCAATGGAGCATAGTTTACAACAAATTCTTTTATCAATAATAAAATCCTCGCTATCCACTTACCTCGGTAAAATTCATAAAACAATATACGAAAGTAATAACATTATCATCATCATGAAATCATAGGAACTGTATAACATAATACTTATCACGCCTTTTGCATCTCAATTATGACACAACATATTTCTCCTTATTTACCAGCCTACTAGTATCCATGGGGATCCATAGGGGTCCCGCTACCCGTGAACCTTTAACACTTGTAATCAGATTCCAGGGCTGTCCCCAAACTCTGTCCGGTATGGGCACCAAAACTATAAACCTCAATACCCTGTCCGGTATGAGGGTGAAATGGGCCGTCCCCATACCCCGTCTGATATGGGTGCCAAAACACATAAGGTCTCCATACCCCGTCCGGTATGAGAGACCACAATCCCAGTAGGGTTTCCTACGGACTCGGTCCGTCCACCATCTCCCAGGATATCTAGTCAGGCTGACCATATTATACAATTATCAATTTACATAATCTTTCATTCCCCTTTTTCCTCAGTCAGCATCATCAAATCACACACAAACAGGTAACCAATAATTCATGCCAAACAAGCCAACATACAACATCGGGTTCTCAGTCATTCAACCCATCATCAATAAAACAGTGATTTATGCACACGAAACTATGAAATGAGAACATCAGACATCATACTGCATTTAAAACTGTAAAATAGAACAAACAACAACTGACCGACAAATACACCAGACTCGGTCTCCATTAGCGACCTCAATCAATTATACATCTATAAAGTCTCAAAATACCGTTTAATTATTTATTTAGCTTTAATACCGTGATAGAAAATAGGGTGAGGGGTCCTTACTTATTTCGGGGTCCGAATACGGCTCTACAGTGCGCCTACAGGCTGTCCCTAATTTTTTCTGAATTCTTCCCGGGGAACTGAAACGCACTACTGGTACCTGCACGTGTCCCAAAAAATCCCAAATTAGACCCTGGGTCCCTTTCGGCCAATATCGTAATTCCGGCACGGCGGCTCCGCCGTGCTTCGGCGACGGCGCCGCCGCTTGCGGCGGTGATTCGCCTCGGGTTGGCCGTTTTCGGCCGAATTCGGCCACACTTGCATCGGTCCCTGCGATAAAACAACCCTAGGGCCATCGGGGGGCCAAAAAATTACAAAAAACTGAAGCTTACCGGCGGCGGTGCTATCGGGTGCGGCGGCTCTTCGGCGAGGTTCGTGTTTTGGTGATTTGGCTCCGATCAACATGTAGAGAAAAGAATGATGATCACAATGATATAAAAATTGTATCAAACAGAGGCCGGGAAGGGCCTCATCGGAGGCAAAAACTGAGGAGGGGCGCGGCGGCGCCGCTGGGTTTCGGCCGTTTAGCCGGGATTTTGGCTCTGATTTGGCCACAGGGGAACTCAGCGTGGAAAAACGAGCTGGAGGTATGAAATTTACCTCGATCGGCGGTCAAAAAACTCGTGGCGGCAGCCGGTTCCTCCGGCGTCTGGTTCGTCTTCTCCGGCGAGGGCAGACGGCTAGGGTTTTTGTGGTCAGGTGTGGGGGTTCTATTTATACCCTTTTGCCTTTTGATCACAGCCGTCCATTTTGATTAAATCTGGGCCGTCCGTGCGCACGCTTAATCTGGGCCGTCCGTGCGCGCGGGGACGCATCTGGGCAGTCCGATCGCGCGCACGCGAATCGCTCACGTGGCCCGTTCCCGGGTCGACGTGGTCTTGCCACGCGGCAGGTCCTGGTTGGCCAGGGCTGCTGACTGGGCCGCTGACATGGCTGCTGACGGGGCATAATTTTTCTAAATTGCGTTTTAACCCCCGGTTTTCAATTTTCTTTTCAAAAATACCACCAGAATCCTAATTTTCACCCCTTTTTTCCAAAATCAATTTCAATTAAATTCAAATAATATTTTTACCCAATTTTATCATTATTATTATTTTTATTCTTATTAAATTAAATTAAATTAAATTAAATAAATGAATTAAAATTCAAAAATGTTAAAATAAACTAAATAAAATAAATTCAAAAATTAATTAAAAATAATAATAATAAATGACAAAATTAATGGGTGTTACATGCGGGCATTGCACGCTGCACGTGCGTGCGTGCACGTGGCCAGCACAGGATGTGCACACTATGCGCACGTCCCATTCGTGCGAAGCGCGAGGCCAATTTGTGCGAGTAGACGGGCGCAGTCTGCGTGCATCCCATAGCGAACAGACTGGCGCAGCTCCATGCGCGTCATCCGCGCAGTAGGCCTACGTGTATGGGCCTGCATGCAGCGCCTTGCATTTTGTAGGTCCTACGCGCACGACAAGCTACACCGGCGCACCTGCAAGCTAGGCCTACAGCGCGCAGCCAGCTGGGGCAACGTGCACGACCAGTTGGGCGGCGAGCCACCGTTGTCTTGGGCAATGTGCCGCCGTCGTTTGGGTGGCGTGCCTCCATTTTTCGCACCACCATCACGTTGCGTTATCCGTTTGTCGATCACATTCATTAATCATCACATCACACCTTTTCCATTGACTTTCTCTCTTCTCACCAGATTTTTTCACTTGATGCAAATCTGACGATTCCCATTTTTTATAAATAGGAACCCTCCCTTCACCAATTCCTCATCACTTCCATTTCATTCTTCCATTCTCCAAGAGCTTAAAGAGAGTATGAGTGATCTAGAGAGAGAAGGAGATGAAAAGAAGAATAAAAAGTGTAGGAAAACTTTGAGGTTTCGGTAAGAAATTTAGTATTTACCTTAAACATCATAAAGAACATTTCTATAGTAAAATTATGAAGTTGAATTTATGATTTGCATGATTATGTTTAAATGTCTAAAAAAAAGTAAATTTTATTTGATAATGCATGTTTCATGATCGTATGTGAACCTGATAATTTGCATGTGATTTAAATGATATAATTCTTATGATCAATTACTGAAATATTAAAAGGTGTTTAAGCACGAAATGGTATAAAATATATATATGTATTGATATGCATAATGCATCAAATATTTCATTAGGCTTTGTATCTCAGAGGGGTTTTTGTTTCTCCCCTATTTGATCTGAAAAGACGTGAGATGACTGCTCCCTGTAGATGACGATGTACCCTCTGAAGAGAGTGATGACACGATATTTCTGTAAGATCACCTTTGGCGAAGTATGGCCGTAGCTATAGACTATCTAATAGGACCACCGTAGTTGACATGGCCATGGTCATAGATTGTGTCATGGTTTGGTAAGCCGCAAATGTACTGTCGATTTAGCAAACCGCAAATTGTTGTTATATCTTATCTGGTCATTCCATATGGATAGTCAGAAATCCGTATATACTATCAGTAGATAAAAGTCGGAATGACTTCATGAAGCATAACAAGAAAATCTGTGTATATAATGATTTATTTGATTTTCTCTATTATCAGCATGATTGATTTGATTGATATGAATATGACATGATGAATATGACATGATGAATATGACGTTTTCTTTAATAAATAAATTATTTTCATAAATTGATAAAGGACCTTGATGTGACTCTTGATGATAAATTTTGATGACGTAATTATTCACCTTTAAAATCTCATGATGTTACTTAAATACTGTTTTCTTTACTGAGTATATAAAACTTATTCCTTTCTATGCCCCCTTTAGATATGAAAGATTGTAATACATAGGTTTGGAATTTGGTCTAGAATTAATTTTTACATTCTAAAATATATAAAAATCTATTTTTTGAAATTAATAAATTTTAATTTAATGTGGAATTATGAAAAAAATAGATTAGGGATGAAATTGAAAATAATTTTAGAAAAAATGAGTGAAAATTTGGGTTTGGAGAGTGGTTTTGAAAGAAAAATAAAAACTAGAGGTCATAACGCAATTTTAAAAAATTTTACTACGTAGGATAGCCCAATCAGCAGCCTCGACGAACCAGAGCGCGGCGCTTGCAAGGCACACTGACTCGGTGCCACGCAGGAGGCCACAATGACGATTCGCGCAGATCGTGATCTGACAGCCTAGAAGTCTTCCCACGCGTGTGGATGGTTCTAATCCATTCCCTCCTCAGGCGTGATCGGATGGTCACGATCAAATGCGATGAACAGTCCATATTTATTTTCTCTTTAGGTGTGTCGAACGGTCGAGATTAAATGCGATGAACGGTCCAGATTAACGTGAGATGGGTATAAATATTTCACATCACACAGAACTCGAACCCTAGCCGCCAGCCTCTCGCTAGAGAAGAAGAACCAGCCACTAGAGAAGGGAGCCGACCGCCACCTGCCGCCGCGCCGGAGCCACCTCCGACCGCAAAAAAATGTAAGATTTCTCCCACCCACTCAGAATTCGATTCCAAGCACCCGTGTGGCCATATCAGAGCAAAATAAACGGCGGGTGAGCCGAAAACTGCGGGCAAAATCTGTAACCGCCTCTGATGAGCCCCTTCCCATTTCCTGTTTTGTGCGATTTTTCTACCGTGGTGATCATCGTTATGTTTTCTATTGGTTGACCGAAGAAAAATGTCCAGTCGCGAAGGTGAGCCAGCAGAGCCACCACACCGAAAAATTCTACCGTCGGTAGGTTTCTGTTTTTTGATTTTTTTCGGCCAACCGAGTCTCCTTAATGTATTTTCTCGCAGGGATGGGTATAAAACCGGTTGAAACTGACCAAAACTGATCGAAAATGGCCAGGCTAAGGCAAATCACTATTGTGGGCGGCAGTTTCGTCGTTGTAGCTTGGCAGTGCTGCCGTGTCGGAACCCCGAAATTTGCCGAAAAAGGATTTTAACACCGATTTTGGATTTTTAGAGTATTTTTATGTACATGAAGTGCGTTTTAATCTCTGCAGGAAAATTCAAAAAATCAGGAGACCGCCAGTAGGCGTAATAAAAAGTTTGGTATTTCGGACACCGATTCGGGTAAGAATCCATCACCTTGTTCTCTGTTATGAAATTGAAATTTAATTATCAATAAGACGGTATTTTGTGTAATTTAAAATTTTTTGGGAATTATAGGTTACTGATGGAGCTGAAACATGTTAGTTATTTATTATTTGTCTTGTTTAATTGATGATTGATTTTACAGCTTTAAATGCATGATAATATACTGAAATGGTTAAATGATTCGGTTGTGCTTCCTTGATGCATCTATTGCTTGTCTTACATGATTACAGTTAATTTGTGAAATTAAAAATAAAAAATATCAATGGAAAATTACTTGGTTAAGTGTATTAATGAAATGATTGTCTTACTGGATATCCTGAGAGATGGTGGACGGACCGGATACATAGGGAATCCTATTGTGAATGTTGCCTCATGCCGGACGAGGTATCGAGGAATGGTATTTATGGTTCTCATGCCAGATAGAGTATGGGGACGTCCCGATTTACCCTTATATCGGATAGGGTATTGAGAAATGGTATTTTGGCACTCATATCGGACGGGGTATGGAGACGGCCCAATTCACCCTCATACCGGACGGAGTATTGATGGATGATATTTTTGGTGCTCATACCGGACGGGGTATGGGGATGGCTGGTTATTTGACAAAGTTTGATATTGGTTCACGCGTAGTGGGACATCCCTATAGACCTCCAGAGATATTAGTAAGCAAATAAAAAAGAAAAATTTTTATTCTTATTCATTTGAATATGAGATTATGATGTTGTTTGAGTTATTGTCTCTATAGGTCAGTTTTGAAAATCTCGCAACGGTAAGTTTGTAATAAATGGTTTTACTTATGATAAATGAATTTACTTAAATTAAGAGCTCCATTGGTTATTTTTATAATTTTTACCAACATTCAATTTCTGTATCGGTGAGTAGTGTGATATTCTTACTGGGCTAGTGTAGCTCACCCTTTCATTAACTATTTCAGATCAAGAGGAACAAGATCTAGATCCCGATCAATAAGGGGGTTGTGAATAGTTCACCACCCAGACTCCCTTCAAAAGCTAGTGAAGATCGTCTTAGGATGCTCAGCTGTTTACTTTTCATTTATTTTTTTAATTTTCGCTTGTTCTTTTAGAAGGGACATTTCCGCAACCCTATTGGGTATTTTGAACTATTAGGTAAGGAACGTAAACCCTAATTCTATTATTTTATTTCCGCATTCAATTTATGATTTTATTTCCTTTTAAGTTCCGGGCCTTTACAAAGATAGTGAGGAACTGATCGCTGACCTACCCCTTGAAGTTTATGAGGATTCCGTACATCCATAAACCTTGAGTGCATGACTTGTCCCGCTTTTTGATGAGTCCATTCACATATTGAAAGAAGTGACTCTTTTTGTATTTTGATATTTTATATTTTGTTGCCACATCTGGCATCAGTTATATGTGTAATTAGAACTCATATATTTTGTAAGGAATTTGTAATAATTTGCTCTGTTGCATACTATTAACTACTACGCACTCGTAGTCTATTTTTGTATCTGATACCCTTATGCCTTAATTTGTATTTGGGATGTCACAGATGGTATCATAGCAGTTATATGGACCAAATCCCTTATAACTGAGGCTGTAGATAGAAAACCTTTTAGGATATTTAGGAAAATGACTCATTTTTCCGAAAACTATACCACCAACTCGTGTCTTCCTTTTCTTTTATAGAAATGATACGAGGGAGACCTTTCGTAAAATGTACTGAAAGACCTAAGGCCTCGGATCATCCGACCAAGGTCGAGTTTACCAAACTCTTCTAAGATATCCAGGGACTGACCATAGCCGTAGGACAAAACCAAGCCAACCATTGCCAACATCCTACTTCAGAATATCGGTGAGCTGAAAGGTCTATCTCTCACAACGTAGTGGAGTTTAGGAAGCTTAACCCACCTCACTTTGAAGGTGGCTCTGACCCCTTAGTAGTTAAAGTCTGAATCACGCAGGTAGAGAAACTTTTCTCTATCTTAGACCTAACCGATGAACAGAAAGTCCCCCTAGTAGCCTTTATGTTAACTGGTGAAGCCGAACACTGATGGCGACTCAGAAAGAAAGTCTTATCTATCCCTCCCACTTTAGAAGTTTTCATGAACGCATTCTTTGATAACTTCTTTTTAGTATATGTTTGAGAGTAGAATGGGGAGGAATTTCAGCCGTCAGGGAAATTTAACGATTGCCCAATATGCAACCTTATTCGTCAAACTGTCTAGGTTTGTCCCACTAATGGTCACTCTCGAAAGTCATAAAGTTAGGAAGTTATTGAAAGGCCTTTGTGCCGATATCTATGACCGAGTTGCGATACTGAGATCCAGCTCGTATGCTGAGGTGCTAGAACATGCCTAGTTGGCTGAAGACCTTATCTCGGCCTGACACAAATGCATTGCCCAAGTTTGTACCCAATAACAACAACATCAACTCCAACAACTGAGAAGAAGACTGCACAACCCAGTAAGTAGTCACCCTAATAAATGACCCCAAGTTGCCCCTCCCCTTATTCTACCTCCATCTGTTGGACAATCTGCCCGACCTTCCCAGCCATGCTAGCATTGTAGTCACTCGCATGGTGATCTACCCTGTCGGTGTTTTAATCACGCCTGCTATAGGTACAAAAGCACTTAACACCTTATGAAAGACTACCCTCAACGGTTGAAGATCATGTCCGGATCTGTAACCCAGGGTCGTGTGTATCACCTTGATGAACTCGGTGCCTTCCCCACTCATGTCCTTATTCATGATATGTTTTCGATCCATGACGCTTCTACCAGAGCTTTGATCGATACAGGTGCTAGCCACTCTTTTATCTCTTGTGCATTTGCTTGTAAATTAGATATTAGGCCTAAACCTTTAGGAGAAGTACTAGCTGTAGAAACTCCCTCTAGGAGATTATTAAAAGCTCACTGTATGTATAAAAATTGTAAAATAAAAACTTCAAAAGTAGAATTATTAGTAGATCTAATACTTTTAGATCTCTTAGGGTTCAACATTGTTTTAGAAATATAGGGTAATTATTAGCTGTGAAAGTAAAGTTGTATTCTTGCGATCCCCAAAAATGAAATAAAAATTTACTTTTGTTATTTTTTAATTATTGAATAAATAGGATTATGGATGTTGATCTTGCTGTGTACCCATTCCTATTGTTTGCGACTTTCTAGAAGTCTTTTCAGAAGAACTACTTGGTCTACCTCCCTTATGGGAGATAGGGTTTTTTATCCATCAGTTTCCTAAAACACAACAAATCTCAAAACTTGCCTATCATATGAGTCGTATTGAGCTTGCAAAATTAGAAAACTAGCTTTTTGAACTTCTTGGTCAAAAATTCATCCGCTTAGTCATTCCCCTTGGGGTGCCCCGGTGTTTTTCATGAAGAAAAAGGACAGCTTCCTCATACTATGCATAGATTACAGAGAACTCAATCGGGTGACAATAAAGAATAAGTATCCAAATTGTCGATCCACCCTGGGAGTACCAAGATGTATCGGGACCTGAAGTGTCAATATTGGTGGACCAGAATGAAGAAGGACATTGTCAATTATGTCTCCTGATCCCTTACTTTTCAACGAGTTAAGGCAAAACACTAGAGACTCGGTGGTTTATTACAAGGCCCCCGATTTTGGAATGGAAATAAGAGCACGTAACCATGGACTTTATCACCGGTCTGCCTAGGACTTGTTCTGGTCGTATTGTCATATGGGTCATCATTGATAGATTAACCAAGATTGCCCACTTCTTACCCATCAGAACCACTGACTCCACCAGTAGATTAGTCCAGTTGTACGTTGATGAAATTGTTCAACTCTATGACATTCCCTCATCCATTATGTCCGACCGAGATCCTCGATTCACCTCTCACTTTTAGGACAAGAAATGCTTGAGTCTGGATTGTACTTCAACACTACTTATTATCCATAGACTGATTGTCAGTATAAACGCACTATTTAGACATTGGAAGACATGTTGCATGCTTGTGTTATCGACTTTGGCGATAACTGGTATGAGTATCTTCTCCTATGTGAATTTGGTTATAATAACAGTTATAATTCCAGTATTGGCATGACTCTGTATGAAGTCCTGTGCGGTAGGCCCTGCCGTTCTCCTACCTACTAGAGCGAAGTTAGAAATCAGCATCGTTTGGGATCTGATTTCATCTAGGAGAATATTGAGAAGGTTGCTATCATTTGTAGGAACTTGGTCACCGCCCAGAATCACTAGGAAAGTTACACAGATAACTGTAGAAACGCTTAAAATTTGTCGTTGGTGACCAAGTCTTCCTCAAAATTTTCTCATATAAGGGAAAAATACAGTTCGAAAAAGGAGAAAGTTGAGCTCCCGTTACGTGGGACCTTTTGGGACCTTGGAACATATTGATTCTGAGGTGTACTGCCTTACTTTACCCCAAGAGTTTACTTGTAAACAGATTGTTTTCTATGTCTCCATGCTTAAAAGGTATCACCATGACCCTTCTCATATCATTCCTCATGAAGAGATGCAGGTGCAAGCTGATATAACGTACGAGAATCCCCACGAAAATCCTTGGTTGGACTGACAAGGTTTTAAACGAAAAAAGGATCCCCATGGTGAAAGTGCAGTGGCAGCACAACACTCTAGAAGAGGTAACGTGAGAGTTGGAGAGAAGATGAGAGAGAAGATCCTAGACTTGTTCATGACAAATTTCAGGGACCAAATTTTCTAAGGTAGGGGCAATGTAACACCCAGCAAAATGTTCACGCTTAATTTTTAATTTTGAACCCCTATTTATTCGGGTCCTAAGACTGCTTAAACTCTTTAAATTATTTTGTAGTTTTGATTTTAATTAAATATCATATTTCATAAATTAAATTCATATTTTTAATTTATTTTTAAAATTTATATTTTTTATTATTTTGTCATAGGAATTTTATTTTTGTTATTTTTTATTTAAAAATAAATTTTTAGGAAAAAAGACAGAGAAAAGGCAGAAATCCCACAAGAAA
>NW_019014557.1:229920-243362 GCF_000150535.2 Carica papaya
TTATTGTAAAATAAATTGGTTTTTTCTCATGTCAACTTAAATTTATTTTTGCACCTAAGCAAGTGTTTCTCAATTTTTTGGGTCGAAATAGAACCACTCTAGTTCCTTGAACAACATATATTAGCATATTTTTCTTCCCAAAATAGGAGTTTTTTGGTTTATTATTTTGAATATAAAAGTTTCACAAGATTTTAATAGGAAAGACTTGGCTTTTGGTGTCTTATATTGTAAGAACTTTAGTTTGGAGTTAAAAGTTCATCCAATAAATGTGTTGAAAGTGAAACTGTCATAATTTATTGTCAGAGGATAAATGTCCTTGTTTTTTTAAAATTAATGTGCCATGAAATTTGTAACACCCCAAAATAGGATTTTAATGTAATTTAAAATTAATAAATATAATTTTTTAATTTTTTCTAATTTAATTTAGACTAAAAATTGAAGGAGGATGAAATTAAAAATAATTTTGGAGAAAATAGGTGAAAATTTGTGTTATGAGGGTATTTTTGAAAGAAAAATCAGAAACCAAGGGTCAAACTACAATTTAAAAAAGTTCTGCCACGTGGGACACCCGGTCAGCAGCTCCGATGAATCAGGACGCGCAGCGTGGCGGCAGACTCTGACGCGATGCCACGCAGGAGGGGGGGTACGCAGGCAATCCGCGTGCTCGTGATCGAATGGTTTAGATCCGTTCCTACCCGCACGAATGGCCCAGATGCGTTTCCTCCCAAAATGCAATCGAACAGTCAGATTTGACGCGATCGGACGGTACAAATTAGATCGCGATGGACGACCCAGATTAGATCGCGATGAACGGTCTATATTCATTCCCTATTTAATTGCGATCTGACGGTCCAGATCAAACGCGATGGACGGCCTAGATCAAAAGCGAAAGGACATAAATAACTCTCATCGACACCAAATGCTAACCCTAGCTGCCAGATCCCCTTACCGGAGAAGACCCGGCCGCCGAGAAGAAGACCATCGTCACCTGTCGCTGCACCGGAGCCCTTTCCGACTACCAAACAAGGTAAAAAAAAATTTGTTTTCTCGGAATTTAATTCTAAACACACCCATTGCTAAATCGGAGCAAAAGGATCGGTCGATTGGCCGAATAACACAAGCGAAGTCCAGTGGCGCTGTTGCGAGGAATTTCATAAAACGCCTCCGATGAGGCCCTTCTCGATTCCCATTCTGTGTAATTTTTCCACCATTATGATCACTGTGTCATTCTCTACAGGTTGACTGGAGCAAAACACACAATCACAACGTGAGCCCAAGGAGCCGTCGCACCGGAGAGCCCCATCGCTGGTGAGTTTTGATTTTTTGTATTTTTTCGGCCACTCGTGGCCATTTAACGTGTTTTCTCATAGGAATCAATGCAAAATTGGCTTAAAATAGCAGACCCGAGGCGGATCGCCGATGCAGACGGCGGCGCTATCATCAAAGCACGGCAAAGTTGCTGTGCCGAAATTTCAAAATTGGCCAAGTAGGCCTTGAGACTGATTTTGGGTTTGTTTAGGACATTTGTAGGTATTATTAGCGAGTTTTAATTTTCGAAGGAAAATTCAGAGAACCCGAAAATTACTAGTAGGCGCAGTCGAATAGCTTAATTTTTTGAATATCAAATCAAGTAAGGATCCTTCACCCCTTATCATAAAATTGAAGTCTAAATAAATAATAATACAATATTTGTGTGAATTTAGAAAATGTGCATAATTAATTACGGATTGCTAATAGAGCCAGAACAAAAAATTCTCTACTGTTGCTTTGTTGATTGTTTTACAGTTCAAATGCATGACAATACCTTATTAATTAATTTTATGGTTTTGAATACACGTATGGTTTATTTTATGTGTTTACTACTGAATAGAGAAAAATGAAGGTTAAACAGTATAAATTGTATGATGAAATGAATAGATGAAACGACAGCCTTACTTGATATCCTAGGAAATGGTGGACGGACATGGTACATAAAAAATCCTACCGTGAACGTTGTCTCATACCGGACGGGGTATAGAGACTTGATAATTTGCCACTCATACTGGATGGAGTATGGGGATGACCCACTCCACCCTCATACCGGACGGGGTATGGAGACGGCCCATAATTGGGAATGTTAAATGAAATAGTTGACGTGTAGCAGAGACATCCCTATGAACCCCCATGGATACCAACAGGCTGGTAAAAAGAGTGACAGTTATTGTTTGATTTATTGATGATGGATATAGATTTATAATATGTGCTATGATTGCTGATTATACATGAAATCATGATCTGTATAATATTATTATCTGTATAGATTGTTTTTATGAATCCTCCTACGGTAAGTGAACGGTAAATGATTTTTATGATTGATAAATGAATTTGCTAAATTTAGTGCTCCATTAGTGTTTTTAATTTTCTACCAACCTTTATTTCTCTGTCGGTGATATAGTGTGATGTCTTTAGTGGGCTAGTATAGGTCATTTCTTATTTAATTATTTTAGATCAAGAGAACCAAGTTCAAGAGCCTGAACTGCAAGAGGATTGCGAGTAGATGCTAGTTTTTTTTATTTTTCTTTTATTTCCTTATTTCTTGTATTTTTTTAAAGACTGAATTTCGCAGCCCCGTTTGGTTCTTTAAGTTATCGTGTAGGAATGTAAACTTTAAACATTTATTATGCTTTTGCACTTAAGTTATAATTTATTTCCTTTGGATATTTTCGGGGCCGTTACAGTTGGTATCAGAGCTGCGTACCACAGATCCATTCCTTACAAAAATCCTTAGGGAACACCAAAATTATGGATTATCACTCAGTTGTTCCTTATGAAATGCAGGTACAGATAGATAAAGAGAGGAAGACCCCCACTAAACCGAGCAGCCCGGGATGGTTCGCTTAGAGAAGATGTTGACCGAATATTTGAGATGCTGGAGAGACTCATTGCTGCCCAGCAGAGCCAGGAGGAAAGGAAGGAACTACCTGACCCTCCCCCGCTGCCACAGGTGGAGCCACCCTTACAACGAGAGGATCTTGAACTACTCCGGTACGACTCTGCTCCTCCACAATACCACCCGGCACCACCACAATATGATCCGGTACCCCAACCATAGTACCACCCAACACTACCACAGTACAATCCGGTATCCCCACCGTATCAGTAAGTACCACCGTAGGGCCATCCAGTCCATCCTCAGCATGGCCCAGCCCCTCTTCCACAAGACCTAGCTCCTTCCATGATAGACCCAGGCTACATAGAGAGGTATAAAAGATTAAATCCATCTACTTTTGTAGGAAGATCCTCTTTTGAAGATGACCTCTTCGATTTGTTGTAGGGTGCTCAGGTCTTCTCCAAAATAGAACTGCATTTAGGTTATCATCAGGTAAAAATCATGGCAGAAGACATCCCCAAGACCGCCTTTAGAACTAGGTACATCCACTCGGAGTTCCTGGTCATACCATTTGGACTATCCAATGTTCCAGCCATCTTCATGGACTTGATGAACTGGGTCTTCATAGATGACATCTTGGTTTATTCAAAAAGCAGAGAGGAACACACCCACCATGTAACTCAAATTTTACAGGTTCTTAGAGAAAAGAAGTTGTATGCAAAGTTGAGTAAGTATGGGTTCTGGTTTGAACAGATTACCTTCCTAGGACACATCATATCAAAGGATTGAGTATCAGTGAACCCCGAAAAGGTTGAAGCAATGCTCGGTTGGGAAAAAATGGACATAAGTTAAGGAGATCCGTAGTTTTTTAGGAATGACAGGTTATTACTGTAGCTTTGTGAAAGCGTTTTTTAGTCTTTTTGCTCCTTTGACTCGGCTCACAAAGAAGAATGTCAAGTTTGAGTGGAACGAGCACTGTGAAAGAAGTTTTTTTAGAACTAAAGAAGTGGCTGACTATTGCACCTGTGTTGGCCTTGCCAAACGGATTGGGTGGATATACAGTTTACAGTGATGCGTCCTACCTAGGTCTGGATTGTGTTTTAATGCAGCATGGGAAGGTCATAGCCTATGGGTCCAGACAGTTGAAGTATCATGAGAAAAACTATCCCACCCATGACTTAGAGCTTGCTGCAGTCATACATGCCTTGAAGACTTGGTGCCATTATTTGTATGGGGAGACCTTTCAGATCTATACCAATAACAAGAGTTTGAAACACATATTCACTCAAAAGGATCTCAACATGCATCAGATAATGTGGAGAAAACTTCTCAAGAACTGTGATTGCGACATCTTGTATCACCCGAGTAAGGGTAACGTGATAGCCGACGCATTCAGCAGGAAAAGTACAGGTATATTAGCCCATTTGATGGTTTCAAAATACAGGCAGATAGGGGCCGCACAATTGGTACGACTTCAGGACCTGAGGAGAGTCATATGTTTGGGCCACCTTACTGTTCAGCCTAAGTTAATACAGAGAATAAGGGAAGCTTAGTCCGCCGATTCCACCCTAGCAGCCCTCAAGAAAGATGCAGAACAGGGAGTTAACTTAGAATTTTGAGTCTTCGCCGATGGGTTGCTCAGATTCCAGGACAAGGTGTGTGTTCCAGGTGACAGTGAGTTAAAGAAGGACATTATGATAGAGGCCCATAGCTCAAAGTTCACCATGCATCCCGGAAGCACTAAGATGTACCAAAGTATATGACCCCGATTTTGGTGGAATGGGATGAAAAAAGATATACCTGACTTTGTTTATAAGTGTTTTATATGTCAGCAGGTCAAGATAGAGCATCAAAGTCCAAGTGGGCTACTTCAGCCATTATCAATCCCGGAGTGAAAGTGGGAACATATCACCATAGACTTCATGACAAGATTACCTAAGACACACTTAGAACATGATACCATCTGGGTAATTGTTGACCGGTTCACCAAGTCTTCCCACTTCTTAGCCATCAGGATGACCGATCTCTTAAACAAATTAGTAAGAATGTATATCCGAGAAATAGTTAGATTACATAGAGTGCCAGTGACAGTAATATCTGATAGGGACCCCAGGTTCACTTCTTGGTTTTGGTCTACCTTTCAGTAAGCCATGGGAATGAAGTTGTCACTTAGTACTGCATTACACACTCAGACCGATGGATAGTAAAAAAGGATAATCTGCACACTTGAGGATATGCTTCGAGCTTGTGTTCTTGACTTCAGGGGCCATTAGGATGACCATCTACCCCTGATATAGTTCGCTTACGATAACAACTACCAAGCGAGTATTTGCATGGCTCCGTATGAGGCGTTATATGGGTGCCCATGCAAATCGTGGATTTATTGGGAAGAAGTGGGTGATAGAAAACTGTTCGACCCAGATCTAGTAGAGAAGACTACATCCAAAATAGTTAAGATCAGGAAGAACATCCAGACGACTCAGAGCAGGTAGAAGAGTTATGCGGACACCTGGAAGAGGGAGTTGAAATTTGAGAAAGGTAATCAGATGTTCCTTAAGATCACTCATTTCAAGGGAGTCAGTAGGTTCGGTAAGAGGAAAAAACTGAACCCCCGATTTATTAGACCATTTGAAATCTTAGACATAATTGGTACTGCCGCCCACAAACTAGCACTGCCTCCAGAACTTTCTAAGGTCCATAATGTGTTTCATGTGTCCATGCTATGAAAGTACAACCCGGACCCTTCTCATATCTTGGCCTACAAGCCTCTTCCACTCTAGGAGGATCTGTCATATGAGGAAGTACCGGTCGATATTGTGGATCGAAAGAGCAGATTACTCCGCAACCAGAAAATTTCCTTTATAAAGATCATATGGCATAACCACAGATCAAGAGAGGCTACATGGGAGTTAGAGTCAGACTTCAGAGTCCAATATCCCTAGCTGTTTGATTGAGAGTAGGAGAGACAAATTTGAGGGACCAAATTTCATTTAAAGGAGTGGAGAGTTGTAACACCCAAAAATAAGATTTTAATGTAATTTAAAATTAATAAATATAATTTTTTTATTTTTTTCTAATTTAATTTAGAGTAAAAATGAAGTAAAAATTCAAGGAGGATGAAATTGAAAACAATTTTGGAGAAAATGGGTGAAAATTTAGATTCTGAGGGTATTTTGAAAGAAAAATAGAAATGAGGGTCAAACTATAATTTAAAAAAGTTTGTCACGTGGACGCCGGTCAGCAGCTACGAAGAGCAGGACGCGCCGCGTGGCAGCGGACGTTGACGCGGTGCCACCCGGGGGGGGGGTGGTGGGAGGCACAGCGGCGATCCGCTTGTGTGCAATCGAATGGCTCAAATCCGTTCTTGCGTGCACGAACGACCCACATGCGTTCCCTCCCCAAACGGGATCAGACGATCATATTTGAACACAATCAGATGGCCTAAATTAGTTCGTGATGGACAGTACAGATTGGATCGCGATTAACAGTCCAGATTCACTCCCTATTTAATTGCGATTGGATGGTCTAGATCAAACGCGATGGACAACCTAGATCAAAAGTGGATGGATATAGATAACCCCCATCCACACCAAACCCTAACCCTAGCCGCCATACCCCCTCACCGGAGAATGAGACCCAGCCGCTCGGAAGGAGATCGCCGCCACTTGCCGTCGCATCGGAGCCCTTTTTGACCGACAAAATTCAAATCTAAACACACCCATGGCCAAATTAGAGCGAAAGGATCGACCAATTGGCCAAAAAATGCAGGCGATTCCCAACGGCACTACCGTAGGAAATTTCACAAAACGGCTCCGGTGAGGCCCTTCCCTGATTCTCGTTCTATGTAATTTTTTTACCGTTGTGATCAGTGTATCCTTCTCTACAGGTTGGCCGGAGTAAAATGCCCAATCGCAATGTGAGATGGAGGAGCCACCGCACTAGAGAGTTTCGTCGCCAGTGTGTTTCGAGGTTTTGTATTTTTTCGGCCAACCGAGGCCCTTTAACGTATTTTCTTATAGGGATCAATGTAGAATCGACTGAAAATAACCGACCTGAGGTGGACCACAGCCGTGGGCAGTGGCACCGTCATCGGAGCACGGCGGAGCTGCCGTGCCAGAATTTTGAAATTGGCCAAGTGGGCCCTGGGATTGATTTTGGGATTGTTTGAGACATTTATAGGTACTATTAGTGCGCTTTAATTCCTGAAAAAAAAATTCAGGGAACCCGAGAATCACCTGTAGGTACAGTCGAATAGCTTAGCTTTTTGGGCATCAAATTTAGTATGGATCACTCACCCTATTCCCTATCATAAAATTGAAGTCTAAATAAATAATAATACAATATTTGTGTGAATTTAGAAAATGTGCATAATTAATTACGGATTGCTGATGGAGCTAGAACTGAAAATTCTCTATTGTTGCTTTGTTGATTGTTTTACAGTTCAAATGCATGATAGTACCTTATTAATTGATTTTATGGCTTTGAATGCATGTATGGTTTATTCTGTGTTTACTGCTGAATTAGAAAAAATGAAGGTTAAACAGTAAAAATTGTGTGATGAAATGAATAAATGAAACGACAGCCTTACTGGATATCCTAGGAGATGGTGGACGGATCGGGTACATAGAGAACCCTACCGTGAATATTGTCTCATACCGGACGGGGTATGGAGATTTGATAATTTGGCGCTCATATCGAACGAGGTATGGGGACGGACTGTTTCACCCTCATATCGGACAGGGTATTGAGGTTTGATAAATTGGCGCTCATACAGAAGGGGATATGGGGACGACCCGTAATTGAGAATATTAAATAAAAGGGTTTACGTGTAGCGGGGACATCCCTATGAACCCCCATAGATACTAGGAGGCTGGTAAAAAGAGCGACAGTTATTCTTTAATTTATTGATGATGGATATAGATTTATAATATGTGCTATGATTGTTGATTATAGATGGAATCATGATCTGTATAATATTATTGTCTGTATAGATTGTTTTTATGAATCCCACTTCGGTAAGTGAACAGTAAATGATTTTTATAATTGATAAATGAATTTGCTAAATTTAGTACTCTATTAGTATTTTTTATTTTCTACTAACCTTTATTTCTATGTCGGTGATATAGTGTGATGTCCTTACTGGGCTAATGTAGGTCATTCCTTATTTAACCATTTCAGATCAAGAGGACCAAGTTCCAGAGCCCGAATCGCAAGAGGATTGCGAGTAGATGCTAGTTTTCTTTATTTTTCGTTTATTTTTTTATTTCTTGTATTTTGTTTAAAGACTGAATTCTGCAGCCCCGTTTGGTTCTTTAAGTTATCATGTAGGAAATGTAAACCTTGAACATTTATTACACTTCTATACTTAAATTATAATTTATTTTCTTTGGATATTTCCGGGGTCATTACAAAATCCAAGCATATTTCATTGATTCTGAGACAAATAAATTTTCTTTGGTCATTCTGATTGTCGTATACTAGTAGTTTTTAGTTAAAAAATAGTTTGTCCTGGTTCATGATTTTGAAAACTCAAGCTTCTTTATCGTATGATATGAAGAAATCTTCTTTGGTCATTCTGATTGTCGTATACTAGTAGTTTTTAGTTAAAAAATAGTTTGTCCTGGTTCATGATTTTGAAAACTCAAGCTTCTTTATCGTATGATATGAAGAAATCTTCTTTTTTATGGCCCATAATGAAACAATATTAATTACAAATGTAAAAATACTTGATTTCATCTTTACAAAAGAGAACTTGTTTGTTCAACTTAGATTTATTTTGTTGTCTAAGCAAATGTTCCTTAATTTCTTGGGCCGAAAGAAAATGATGTCCATGCTGAAAGTGTTTTGGTTTCAAAATTGAGACTGCTTGATTCATAATTTTGAATGATAAAAGTTCTTAATATTTTGGTATAAAACCGAGTGTCTTGTTTTATTATATCAAAATAAATGTACTTGGTCTTTAATAATTATTGTTCCTTGGCACTTAAGCAAATGTTCATTTAGTTTGGTGGGGCAAAATACAATCGCATTGGTCCCTCGGGTTGTCCCCTGTAAATTATTTATCGGTTGAGAAATATGGGTGCCTCGGTTCATGATTTTAAAAGTTCAATTTTATTCTCGTCTGGTATGAAATAATATTTTTTCAGCATCCCGTACAAGAAGTATGTTACTTTCAAAATTGAGAATAGATCAATTTATTGTTTAGAAGGAGATATCACTTAATCTATTATTACAAAGTAAATTGGTCTTTTGCTTTCAATTTAAATGTATTTTTTGCAGTTAAGTAAATGTTTCTCAATTTTCTGTGTCGAAATTAAACTGTTATGGTTCCTTAGACAGTATACATTAACAGTCTTTTCTTCCCAAAATAGTAGTTCTTTGGTTTATTGTTTTGACTATAAAAGCTTCACAAGGTTTTTGTAGGAAAGACTTGGCTTTTGGTGTCTTATATTGCAAGAACTTTAGTTTAGAGTGAAAAGTTCATCAATTGAATGTATTGAAAGCAAAAGTGTCATGATTTATTGTCTCATAATAAATGTCCTTGTTTTTTTAAAAATTAATATGTCATGACATTTATGCAGATTTCGTTTATTCTGGAGAAAATAAATCCTCTTTGGTAATTCAGATTGTCCCATACTAGTAGTTTTTTGGTTCCAAAATAAGGTGTCTTGGTTCATGGTTTCAAACTCTCAAATTTCTTTATCCCTTGTTTTGAAAGAATCTCCTTTTAATGGCCCATAATGAAATTATCTTAATTTTGAAAGTAAAAAAATCTTATTTCATCCTTACAAAGAGAACTTGTTTGTTCAATTTATATGTATTTCATGTCTTAGCAAATGTTCCTTAATTTCTTAGCCACAAAAAATAGTGCCCATATTAAAAGTGTTTGGGTCTTTGTAACACCCAAATTTATTTCAATATAATTTTAATTAAATTATAGATATAATTTTGTAGTTTTTTTTTTTAATTTTAATTTAATGAAAAATGGAGTAAAATTGGAGGATCAAATTGAAAATAATTTTGGGAAAAAGGTGTGAAAAATTAGGTTTTGGGGGTATTTTTAAAAGAAAAATAAGAAACCAGGGGTCAAAACGTAATTTAAAGAAAATGTACCACGTTAGACACCCGGTTAGCAGCCCCGACCAACCAAGACGCGCCAAGTGGCAGAGACACTGACGCAGGAGGCCACGTGGGCAATCCGCGTGCCCACGATCTAACGGCTGAGGTCCGTTCCCGCGCGCACAGACGGTCTGGATGTGCTCCCTCCTAAACACGATCGAACAACCAGATTCAAACGCGATCAAACAACTCAGAGTGAGTCGCGATGGGCGGTCCAGAATGGATCGCGATGGACGGTCCAGATCAAACGCGATGGAAGGCCCAGATCAAAAGCGGATGGATATAAATAATCACCATTCGCACCAAACCCTAACCCTAGCTGTCAAAACCCATCGCCGGAGAAGACGACCCAGCCGCTGGGGAGCCGACCACCGCCACCCACCGTCGCATTAGAACCTTTTCTGAACTCCAAAAAAAGGTAAAAACTTTCCTTTTTCCATTAAATTCAATTTTAAGCTCACCCATGGCCAAATCGGAGTAAAAAGAATGGCCAATTGGCTGAAAAACACCAGTGAAGCTCAACGTCGCCGCTGCAGAAAATTTCACAAAATGCCTCCAATGAGGCCCTTCTCGATTCCCATTCGGCATAATTTTTCCACCGTTGTGATCACCGTTCTTTTCTCTACAGGTTGACCATAACAAAACATCCAACCGCAACGTGATCCGGAGGAGCCGCCGCACTGGAATGCCCCGCCGCTGGTGAGTTTCGGTTTTCTGTGTTTTTTGGCCAATTGAGGCCCCTAAGTGCATTTTCTAGCAGGAATTGATGCAAAATCGGTTGAATTTGGCTGAAAACAGCCAACCCGAGGCGGACCACCGCTGCGGGCGGCAGCGCCATCGCCGGAGCACGGCAGAGCCACCATTTCAGTTTTTTAAAATTGGCCAAGTGGGCCATGGGACTGATTGTGGATTTTTTTGTATATATTGTAGTACTATAAACGCTTTTCAGTTCCTGGAGAAAAATTCAGGGAACCCAAGGACCGCCTGTAGGCACAGTAAATAGTTTAGCTTTTCAGACATTAAATCGAGTAAGGATCTCTCACCCTATTCTCTATCATAGAACTGAAGTTTAAATAAATAATAATGTGGTATTTTGTGCAATTTTAGTAAACATGCATAATTAATTACAGATTGCTAATGGAGTCGGAACCGAAAATTATCTGCCGTTATTTGTTGATTGATTTTACAGTTTATATTCATGATGGTATCTGATTTATTTTATGGCCTTCAACGCATGTATAGTTTAATTGATGTGTTTACTGCTGAAATCAGGAAAAAGGGAATGTTAAACGGTAAAGAAATTGTGTGATTTAAACGATAGCCTTACTGAATATCCTGAGAGATGGTGGACAGATCGGGTACATAGGGAACCCTATCGTAAACATTGTCTCATACCGGATGGGGTATGGAGACTTGATAATTTGGTGTCCATACCAGACGGGATATGGGGACGGCCCACTTCATCCTCATACCAAACGAGGTATTGAGATTTAATGATTTGGTGCTCATATCGGACGGGGTATGGGAACGACCATGTAATTGAGATTGTTAAAGGAAAGGGTTCACGTGTAGCGGGGACATCCCTATGAACCCCTATGGATACTAGTGGGCTGGTGAAAAGAAAAACAGTTATGGTTTGGTTTATTGTTAATGGATATAGATTTATAATATGTTCTATGTAGCTGATTATTCATGAAATTATGATCTGTATGGTATTATTATTTTATAGGTTGTTTTCATAAATTTTACTATGGTAAGTGAATGAGAAATGATTTTATGATTGGTAAATGAATTTACTAAATTTAATGCTCCATTAGTGGTTTTCGATTTTATACCAACATTTACTTCTGTGCCGATGATATAGTGTGATATCCTTACTGGGCTAGTGTAGCTCATCCTTTATTTAATAATTTCAGATCAAGAGGACCAGGTTTTTGAGCCCGATCTGCAAGAAGATTGCGAGTAGATGCTAGATATTTTCTATTTTCCATTTATTTCCTTATTTCTCGTGTTTCTTTCAAAGAATTAATTTCGTAATGTTGTTCAGTACTTTTAAATTATTGTGTAAGGAATGTAAACCTTAATCTTTTATTTCGCTTCAGCACTTAAGTTATTATATATTTCATTTTGGATTTCCGGAGTGTTACAGTCTTAAAATTGAGACTCCTTGATTCATAGATTTGAATGGTTAAGAGTTTTTAATAATTTGATATAAAAGCGAGTGTCTTGATTTATTGTATCAAAATAAATGTACTTGATCTTTTAAAATTATTGTTCCTTGACACCTAGATAAATGTTCCTTTGGCTTGGTGGGGCGAAATACAACCGCAATGGTCAATCGGGTTATGCCTTGTAAATTTTTCGTCGATCGAGAAATATGGATGTCTTGGTTCATGATTTTAAAAATTCAAGTATGTTCTCCTTTGGAGTGAAATAATAGTTTTTCAGTGTCTCGTACTGGAAGTATGTCACTTTTAAAATTAAGAATGGATCAATTTATTGTTTGAATGGATATATCACTTGACCCATCATTGTAAAGTAAATTGGTCTTTTCCTTTCAACTTAAATATATTTTTATAGTTAAGCAAATGTTTCTCAATTTTCTGTATCGAAGTAAAACTGCTCTTGTTCTGTGGACACCATACATTAACAGTCTTTTCTTTCCAAAATAGGAGCTCTTTGGTTTATTATTTTTATTATAAAAGTTTCACAAGGTTTTGGTAGGAAAGACTTGGCTTTTGGTGTCTTATATTGTAAAAATTTTAGTTTAGAGTTAAAAGTTCATCAATTGAATGTATTGAAAGCAAAAGTATCATGATTTGTTGTCTCATGATAAATATCCTTGCTTTTTCAAAATTAATGTGTCATTATATTTATGCAGATTTCGTTGATTTCGAAGAAAATAAATCCTCTTTGTTAATTCAGAGTGTCCCATACTAGTAGTTTCTTGGTTCCAAAATAGTGTGTCCTTGTTATGGTTTCGAAATCTCAATTTTTTTAATCATTTGATATGAAAGAATATCCTCTTGATGGTCCATAATGAAAAGTATCTTACTTATGAAAGTAAAAATATCTTATTTCATCATTACAAAGAGAACTTGTTTGTTTAATTTAGATGTATTTCATCATCTAAGCAAATGTTCCTCAATTTCTTGGGTAAAAAATAAATAATGCCCATGTTGAAAGTATTTTCGTCTCAAAATTGAGATTCCTTGATTCATAGATTTGAATGTAAAAGTTTTTAATAATTTGGTATAAAAGTGAGTGTCTTGATTTATTGTGTCAAAATAAATATACTTGATGTTTTAAAATTATTTTTCCTTGACACCTAGACAAATGCTCCTTTGGCTTGGAGGGGTGAAATATAACCGCATTGGTCCTTCAGTTTTGCCCTGTAAATTGTTCATCGGTCGAAAATATGGGTGTCTTAGTTCATGGTTTTAAAAGTTCAGTC
>NW_019014557.1:282386-292427 GCF_000150535.2 Carica papaya
CTACCCTAGTAAGAATGTCAACACTTAACAACCGATACAAAAAATCAAAGGTTGGTAAAAATTATAAAGCAACCAATGAAGCCATTTTTCTTTTAAAATAAATTCATTTAATATAAAAATATAAGTTTCATACTCACATTTTATGTAACGGCCCCAAAAATTTAAAAGAAAATGTATGTATTAAAAATTCTAAGTGCGGAAGCGAAATAAAAATTCTGATAAACATCCCTTACATAATAACCAAAAACGTATTCAACGTGTGAAAGAATAAACTAACTAAGGTAAATACTAGTAATGAATGCTATAAATAAAACTATGAATTCCCTAGACGTCTATTCGCCGTCTTCCTGCGGGACGGGCTCGGGAACCAAATCCTCATGATCTGAAATGGTTAAATAAGAAATGAGCTACACTAGCTCAGTAAAGACATCACACTATCTCACTGTCACAGAAGTAAAAGTTTGTAGAAAAACAAAAACAACTAATGAAACATAATTCATGATAAATTCATTTATCAATAATAAAAACCTTTACTGTCCACTTATCTCGATGAGATTCGTGAAAATAACATATGAAAATAATAACATTATAACCATCATAAAATCATATACACTTTGTAACGTAACACATGTTATACTTTTGTACCTCAATAATCAGACAACAAATTTCCTCTTTTACCAGCCTACTAGTATCCATGGGGATCTATAGGGGTCCCTGCTACACGTGAACCATTAACATTAATAACTTAATTCCAGGGCCGTCCCCATATCCTGTCCGGTATGGGCGCCTAAAAACCATGAACCTCAATACCCCGTCCGGTATGAGGGTGAAACAGGCCGTCCCCATACCTCGTCCGGTATGAGAGACCACGTTCCCGGTAGGGTTCCCTACGGACCCGGTCCGTTTACCATCTCCTAGGATATCTAGTAAGGCTGTAGCCATTATCCATTTATCAATCCACATAATTTTTTCTATTTTTCTTGATCTCATTATCCAATCAAATATAAACACGTAAACCAATAATGAACACCAAACAAGATAACAACGGGTTCACAATAATTCAAACCATAATAAATGAAACCGTGATTCATGCACACGAAACCATAAAATAAATACATCAGATATCATACTGCATTCTAAACTATAAAATAGATCAATTAACAACTGACCAAAAAATACATCAGATTCGGGCTCCATTAGCAACCTTAATTAATTATACACAATTCATGAAATATCGTTTTATCATTTATTGAGCTTTAATACCGTGATAGAAAATAGGGTGAGAAATTCTTACTTGTTTCGGGGTCTGAAATCGGCTTTATAATGTGCCTACTGGTTGTCCCTAAATTCCCTGAATTTTCTTCGGGAAACTGAAATGCACTACCGGTACCTGCACGTGTCCCAAAAAACTCCAAATCAGACCCAGGGCCCCTTTTTGGCCAATATCAGAATTTTGACACGGCGGCTCCGTCGTGCTCCGGCGATGGCACCGCCGCCCGTAGCGGCGATCCGCCTTGGGTTGGCCGTTTTTGGCCATTTTCGGTCGAATTCGGCCAAACTTGCATTGGTTCCTACGATAAAACAACCCTAGGGCCCTCGGTGGGCCAAAAAATCACGAAAACGGAGCTCTCGGGTGCGGCGGCTTCTCCAGCGCGAGTCGCGATTTGATGTTTTGCTCCTGTCAACCTGTAGAGAAAAGGACGATGATCACAGTGGTGTAAAAATTGCATCAAACGGGAACCAAAAAGGGCCTCATCAGAGGCAAAAATCGAGGGAAGCCGTGGCGGCGCCACTGGACTTCGACAGTGTTTTTCGACCGATTAGCCAGTGGTTTGGCTCTGATTTGGCCATAGGCGGATTCAACATCGAAAAACGAGCCAAGAAGGGAAAATTTACCTCGTTTGGCGGTCAAAATATCCTCCGGTGCGACGGTGGGTGGCGGCGGCCGGCTCCTCTGGTGATTAGTTCTTCTTCTCCGGCGAGGGTACTGGCGGCTAGGATTTGAGATTGGGTGTGGGTGAGGTTATTTATAACCTTCCCTTTTTAATCTCAGCCGTCCATCATGATTTAATCTGAACCGTCCGATCGCAATTAAAATGGAAATAAATCTGAACCATCCATCGCGATGCGATCTGGGCCATCCGTGCGTGATTCAATTTGTGCCGTCTGCACGAGTGAGATCTTGACCGTTCGATTGCGTGCACGCGGATCGCCCACGTGGCTCTGTCCCGCGTGGCCTCCCGCGTCAGCTTCCTTGCCACGCGACGTTTTCTGGTTGGCCGTGGCTGCTAACGTGGCACAACTTTTCAAAATTACATTTTGATCTCCGGTTTTCGATTTTCTTTTCAAAAACACCCCATAATCTAAATTTTCACCCCTTTTTCCCAAAATCAATTTTAATTAAATCCCAAAAAATAATTTTACCCTATTTTATCATTATTATTATTTTTATTTTTATTAAATTAAATTAAATTAAATTAAAACCTTATAAATTAAATATTAAAAAATTAAACTAAAATTCTAATGTAAATTAAAATAAATTAAAAAATAAAAATAATAAAATTTGGGTGTTACATTTTAAGTCCTCAAACTCGACTTGTGAAGACAATAATCAAGATAACAATTCATTATACATTCCAAGGAATAGTAATCGTCAACTTTGCCTTTTTACCTACCTATCAGTGCCTCTAGGGGTCCATAGGGGTTCCCCCTACAAGTGACCCAATATTCAATTTATCAATTAACTGGTCGTCCCTATATCCCGTTCGGTAATGAGCGCCAAACGTACCACCACCTCAATACCCCATCCGGTATAAGGGTGAGCAAATACTTCCCAACCCCTTCTGGTATAAGACTTCCCAATCCCATTCGACTAAGATAATGTTCACAATAGGGTTTGTCCTATGTACCAATTCCGTACACCCTTTTCCATGATACCCGATAACCCTTTTTTGCATAAATGTTCACATCATCCACAGCCATCAATCACACAACCAACTCATTCCATATTCACAGGGCAATAGAGTGATAATTACACAGGCAGTATAAATAAATAGATTACAACTAAATGAGACATGATCAAGTCATTTATTGCAAACCAATCAACAGATAGGGATAAAAATGGTTAAAAAAACTAATGAACAAGAAAATAATTAAAACCCATAAATTAAATTACATGAAGTACCGGTAAACAATTAAAGCAGTATAGCAATAAATAGACAACATAGATAAGTTAGGGTAATTATACACTAATCGATTACTGGCTTCACTGGTGACTTGTATTTAATTAATCAGGAATTTCTAATATTTACAAAGTATATCGTTATTATTTGTTAAACTTTAATTAACCATAACAGGAAAAAAATATGAGGGATTCTACCCCAAGTCGGTGTTCGAAATACTGCCATTTTCACTGCACTTCCCGGTGGTTCCCAGATTTCTTGAATTTTTTCTGTAAAAATGAAAAATACATGTCACCTATTCCGAAATACCATAAAAAGGCCAAAAGAAGGGTTTTTAATTTTTTCGACCGGTTTAGGGTTCCTGCACGGCAGTGGCACCATGCTCCAGCACCAGCTTTACTGTCCACGACATTTCTTCTGGGTCTACCAGTTTTGGTCGATCTTGTGTGAAAATTTATAAAATTAAAGGTTAAGTGGCCTCTGTTTGCCCAAAAAAGAGAAAATCTGAAACGTATCGGAGGGGGGAGGGATTTTTCGATGCGGTGGCTCTGCTATTCCTCTCTCTTGGCTGAGGATTTTCTTCGGTCCATCTATCCAGAAACATCTTACGAATTCAATGGTCGAAAGATTGAATCAAACGCGCACGGAATCGGGCTCTCAGAGCAGTTTTGGGTTGCAGGTGCAGCAGCTCGCCCGAGCTCCACTCTTATTTTTTATTTTTCTTTTGGCCTCTCGGTGCTGATATGGGTGTGGGTAAACTTAAAATCGAATTATAAAGCGAAAGAGGGAAAAACTCACCTCCTCGGTGTCGGTGGAGGCTCTGATGCGGCGGCGACAACAGTCAACTTACCTTCT
Organism: Carica papaya; assembly: GCF_000150535.2. Next base: position 286,424 of record NW_019014557.1, read on the forward strand.
AGCTGCCCTTTTTCTTCTTCTCCAGCGGGTTTAAGTGCGGATAGGGTTAGAGCTTTTTAGAAGCGATGCTTAAACACCCTCTTTGTATTTATCTGGGTTGTCCATGCTAGGACCCGTGACCCACTCCCAGCCATTAGATCTCTCATATTTGGAGAGTCAATCTAGATCACACGATCAAATTAAATCTAGACATTTGATCGCACCTAAAGAGAAAACGAATATGGGTTGTCCATGCGCGCGGGAGGAGATTTGGGCTGTTGGATCAGCTTGCACGCAGATCGTTGCGTGACTTTTCACGTGGATACGTGTCTGCATGTCTTCCACATGGTGCATGGCGACCAGCCGCACTGCTGACGTAGCGATTGATGTTGTCAAATTTTTTTGTTTATTTTCACCTTTACCCCAGTTTTCTAGATTTCTTTTCAAATAGGTACTTTTTTATTTCTACTTTAGTCCTGATTTTTAAAAATATTTTCAAATGCATTCAAAACACAATTTTCTTTAAAAATTCAATTAAAACTAAAATTAAATTTTTTTTAATTTATCTTATCATTTTAATTTAATTATCCTGGGCCTAAATTTCGGACCCGGGTGTTATAACTCTTCCTCCCTTAAAAAAATTTGGTCTCTCAAATTTGCTGCTCTCTCACTAGTTAAACAGCTGAGAGTACTGGACCTGAAGTCTGATTCTAGCTCCCAAGTAGTCTCGTCCTTCGAATGATTCTGCCATACGACCTTGATGAAGGGAATTTCTCTATTACGAAGCACTCTGCTCTTCCGGTCCAAAATACCAATTTTTACCTCCTCATAGGATAGATCTTCCTGGAGTGGAAGTGGCTTATAAGATAAGACATATGAGAAGTCTGAGTTATACTTGTACAGCATAGACACATAGAATACATTATGGACTCTAGATAGTTCTGGAGGTAGTCTATTGGCGGATGTTCCAATCCTGTCCAAGATCTCAAACAATCTGATGAACTAGGAGTTTAACTTTTCCCTCTTTCCAAACCTGCTAATTCTCTTAAAGGGAGTGACCTTAAGAAACACCCGATCGCCTTTCTCAAATTCCAAGTCTCTCCTTCGAGTGTCTGGGTAACTTTTCTATATACTCTGGGTTGTTTGGATGTTCTTCTTGATTTTAACTATATTCGTTGTGGTCTCATCTACAAGGTCTGTGTCAATCAATTTTCTATTACCCACATATTCCTAACATATTGGCCAATCTATAGGGTCAGCTATACAATGCCTTATACAGAGCCATGTCAATACTTGTTTGATAACTATTATTGTAGGCGAACTCTATCAAGGGTAAGTGATTGTCCAAATACCCTCCAAAGCCTATAACATAAGCCCTGAATATATCTTCCAATGTACGAATGGTTCGTTCTGATTGTCCATCTGTTTAAGGGTGGAATATTGTACTAAGGAACAGTTTCATTCCCATTACTTAGTGAAAACTTGTCCAAAACTGAGAGATGAACCTGGGGTCCCTATCTGATACCATTGTCACCATAACTCCATATAGTCTGACTATTTCCCAAATATAGATTCTAGCTAGCTTGTCTAAAAGGTCAATCATTCTGATGACCAAGAAATGAGAGGACTTGGTGAGTCAGTCAACAAATACCCAAATTGCATCATGCTTGAACATGCCCTAGGCAACCCTGTTATAAAATCCATAGTGATATATACCCATTTCCACTCTGGGATTGGTAATGACTAAAGTAGGCTGCCTGGGCGTTGATAATCTACCTTGACCTACTGACATATAAGGCACTTGGAGACGAAATTAACAATTTTCTTTTTCATTCCACTATACCAGAATTGGGGTTGCATGCTTTGATACATCTTAGTACTTCCAAAATGCATGGTGAACTTTAAATTGTGAGCATTTGTCATGATATCCCTTTTCAATTCACTATTATTTGAAACACATATCTTGTCCTAGAATCTGAGTAACCCATCGACAGAGACTCAGAATTCTAAATTTAAACCTTGTTCTATATCCTTTCTAAGAGCTGCTAGAGTGGGATCAGTAAGTTGAACCTTCTTTATTCTCTGAATCAATTTGGGTTAAATAGCTAGATGAGCCAAGAATGTGGCCCTTTTTAAATTTCGAAGTTGTATATGTTACACAGCCTTTATTACCCTACATTAAGAAATCATTATGTGAACCAACATACCTGTACTTTTCCTGCTAAGAGCATCAGCTACCACATTATCCTTATCCGGGTGATACAAGCTCTTACAATCGTAGTTCTTAATGAGCTCTATCCAATGCCTCTGACACATGTTGAGATCCTCCTAGGTGAATATATGCTTTAAGCACTTATGATATGTATAAATCTCAAATGTTTTCCCATACAAGTAGTGGCATTAAGTCTTTAAGGCATGGATAATGGCAGCAAGTTCCAAGTCATGGGTGGGATAATTCATTTCTTGAGTTTTCAACTGCCTAGACTCATAAGCTATGACTCTTCTGTACTATATCAGAACGCAACTAAGTTCTCGATAGGACACATCACTGTATACTGTATATCCGCCTGTCCCACTCGGCAGAGCTAAAACTAGCACGATAGTCAATTGCTTCTTGAGTTCTATAAAGCTCCTTTCATATTCATCATTTCACTCAAACTTGACGTTTTTCTTTGTAAATCGGGTTAGGGAGGCGGCTAGGCTTGAAAACCCTTCTAGAAACCTACGGTAATAACTTGTCATGCCCAAAAAATTTTAAACTTCCTTAATCGAAGTTAATTTCTCCTAACCCATCACTATCTCAACCTTCTTGAGATTCACTGATACCTCATCCTTTGATATTATATGCTTTAGGAAGGTAGTTAGCTCAAGTCAAAACCCACATTTACTCAATTTTGCATATAGTTTCTTTTCCTTAAGAACCTGTAAAACTTGAGTTAGATACTGACCGTGTTCCTTTATGCTCTTTGAATGGAACAGAATCTCATCAATAAATACTATGATGAACTGATCAAAGAACTGCTTGAAGATCTTGTTCATCGAGTCCATAAAAATGACAGGTGCATTGGTTAACCCAAATGACATGGCCAGGAACTCATAGTGCCCATACTGGGTTTTGAAGGTCATCTTGGGGATTTCCTCTACCCTGATCTTTACTTGATGATAACTCGAACGCAAGTTAATCTTGGAGAAAATCAGAACGCCCTATAACTAATCGAAAAGATCATCAATCTTGGGGATGAGATACTTGTTCTTGATTATGACCATGTTCAATTCCCTATAGTTAATACACAACCTCAAGGACCCATAATCTTTCCTTGCGAATGTGATTCCAGCACCCCAATGAGATATACTGTGTTGGATGAACTTATTATCCTGCAAATCTTTGATCTATTTTCTTATTTTTTCCATCTCAACCTGACTCATTCGGTAAGGGGCAACTGAAATGGGCTGGGTGATCGGCTGAAAATCTATGGCAAATTTAACTTCTTTATTCACCAGTAATCTTGGTAGTTCATTAGTGAATACATCCAAAAAATCTCGAACCACAGGAATCTCTTGAATGCAAATTTCTTTCTTAGGCTTGCCTTGCGTAGAAAATAATAACTGAGTTAAAGCATTTGATAAATAATTACTATGAGGGAATAATATCTAAAACTTTCATTAATTTATGAAAGACTTTTTGTTAGGAATGTTGAATATAAGCTTCTTATGAAAACAATCTAGAGTGGCGTGATACACCGCTAACTAGTTCATTTCTAAAATTACATCGAAATCCCTTGTGTCTAGTGTTATCAGATCTACACTCAATTTCCTACCTACTATTTCTACGATACAAGCTTTGTATATTTCAATTCCTAATAATGTCTTATTATCAGGTGTAGACATAAATAACACAAAATCAAGACTTTCAAGTAACACATTTAAATTTTTTGTAAAAGCATGTGAAACGAAAGAATGTAATGCACCAGTATCAATTAAAACATGTGCAAGGTAATTACAAATAGTGTATGTACCTTGTATCATGTCTGGGTTGACTTCGGCATCCTACTAGAATAGGGTACAGGCTCTATATTGGATTAGAGGTCTTGCCTTATTATGATTCCGCAGACACTCTCTCGCGTAGTGTTGAGCACTTTCGCATATGCGGCAAGTATTGTTGAGGCGATAGTAGGGTAGGTCCCCATGGTCCTTGCCAGAGTGCTGACAAGTTTTGATTTATCCTGTTGTCGGGGCTTGAGGAGAAGCTTAAGTCGTGGGCCTAGGTCTCTTGTGTTCCTGAATCGATACAGTAGGTACCGGTCTACGATGTGGAACCGAGGGCCTAGAATTTTCCACTATTGGAGGAAAGATACAGAGGTTCCTTTCTATCATATGTGCCTGGGCCAAAACTATTGAGTAGGTGCTGAGCTTGAATACATATAGTTGTTATCTAATCTCAAGACGGAGGCCCCACTCAAACTTCCTTGTCTTTCTACCTTCGTGCATCATGCTCTTAGGAGAGTATTGGCCCATCTCCAGAAATTTTTTAGCATACTCAGACACTATTATTTCGCCCTGGACTAGGTGTGTAAACTCTATCTCCTTCAAATGTCGAAAGTGTTCGGGGAGGTACTCTGTATTGAAAGCTGTCGGAACTATTCCCAAGTGACTAGAATGGGTAAAGTGGCCTACTTCAGTTGCCACCAACGACCAGCCTCACCCACGAACATGTAAGTAACAAGTATGATATTCTATTCGAAAATCACCTTAAGAGTTGTGAAGCCTTCTCTATCTCTATCAACCAATACTCAGCTTTCTCGAAACTGGATGCCCCTGCAAAAGGTAGATGAGTTAAGTCTTTTGTACCTCTCAATATAGCATGAGGCCATCACGGGTGGAGCTGGGTCCTGTTGAAGAGGAACTGGATTATGCTGGAGAGGGACTGGGTGACACTTTGGCGATACTTGGTTGTATGGTGAGGGCATGAATTGTATTGTGGTAGTGTTGGAGGATATGGTAGAGGAGCAGAGTTGTACCGATGTGGCACTAGATCCTCTCATTGTAGGGGTGGCTTATATTACGGTAGTGGTGGAGGGTCAGACAGCTCCCTCCTATCTTTCCTGGTTTGCTGGGCAGAGATGAGTCTCTCTAGCATCTCGAAGAGCTGATCGACATCTTCTCAAAGTGACCTATCCTGGGCTGCTATGTTCAGTGGGTGTTTTCCTCTCCTCAAATCCTTGTACTTATATTTCACGATGAAGGGTTGTGAGTTAGGTTGTATTGAATGATTCTAACTTTTTTGTGCAGTGAATGTTTCCGATGAACGCGACTCTGATACCAACTATAAAGGCCCAAAACTTAATTGATATAAAATATTAGTTAATGAAATAATAGCAGAAGCAATTGAGAGTTTAGGGTTTACATTCATTCCACAGTAAATTAGGATACCCAATAGGGATACAGAAATACCCCTTTAATGAAATTAAAATCACTGAATTAGAAATGTAACTAAAATCCTATAGGGTCAATCTCCGCAGAGCAACTCTAATGGGATGCGGGAGGCAACCTTTAATCGCTAATCTTCTTGCTGTTCAGGATCCGCATCTTAGTCTTCATGATCTGAAATAGTTAAATACAGAGAATGAACTACACTAACCCAATAAGAATGTCAAACTTAACAACCGATACGGAAAACCAAAGGTTGGTAAAAATCATAAAACAACTAATTGAACCATTTTTCTTTTTAAATAAATTTATTTAATGTAAAAACATAAGTTTTATACTCATCTTTTAAGTTCTCAAACTCGACTTGTAAAGACAATAATCAAGATAACAATTTATTATACATTCTATGAAACAATAATTGTCAACTTTAACTTTTTGCCTACCTACTGTTACTTATGGGGGTCTATAGGGAGGTTCCCCCTACATGTGGACCCAATATTCAATTTATTAATTAACTGGCCATTCCCATATCTCGTCCGATAATGGGCGTCAAACGTACCACCACCTTAATACCCTGTCCAATATAAGGGTGAAAAAA
>NW_019014557.1:331286-341463 GCF_000150535.2 Carica papaya
TGAAATTCAATAGCATTGCAGAGAATGCTGACTTGGATCTGTATCCTCTCATTTGCAATCCTGGTTGACGAGACTAACGAATGGGTTTACAATGGGATTAATAATGGCGTTTATAAATGTGGGTTTGCAAGAAAGCAGGAACCTTACGAAGAGGTAAGCATCCTTCATGTGATGTAGGAAACACTTGCATAATTTCATGATCACTATTAAATAAGCAGGGGGCAGCATTCTCGTCCCAAAATTTAAGGTAAAAATTAGAAGAGATTAAGAGGGCAGGAGAGAGAAGAGAAAGATGAGGGAAAAAGGTAGAGGAAAATGAGGAAGAAAGGAAAGAAACTGATTATAAGAGGGAGGGAAACCAGATTTTAGAGAAAGAATTGCTTCAATTCTACTCCACTAACCATTTTCATTCACATCATGTACAATTTTTTTACATAGTTAAAAAAGGGGTCAAAAGAGCCAATATCAATCTTTTGCGACTAGAGAAGTTGGGCATTTGAGATTATTATCATTTTTGTTCAATGAGAGATGGGATGAGTTGCCAACTTCACAAGTTTGCAACTTGTGGTTCTCACCTCCTTAGGCCACCATTTCTAGATCCATGAGAGGGCATAAGCAGGCAACTTTTTGTTGCCACCTCTTTAAGTCATTTGGAGCCTAGCACCCAAAGGACCAATACAGAAGAAGGGGTGTATCAGTTTACCAATAGTAAGATGCCACCGTATCCTTCCAAAAGCAAGAAAAGCAAAGCAAAATAAGAAGTTACAGTCAAAGTAAAAATGACATTTTTTTAACTTATGCCCCTATAAGTGAGTCCAGTCTTTTGGTGCTTGGGATGGTCCTCAGTTATCCTCTCCTAGTGAAACAGAACTCAACATCTAAGAGTGAAATGAAGATACCTCTTCCAAAATCCAGCATATATTGCTTTACTCCCATATTTAGAGATCCAAGTATTCTCTAATGGTAGAAGACCTTCCCATCTAACTAAAAGCTGATGACAACCACTGTGAGGAGAAGTGATAACCTCTGTGTCAAGTATACTATTGACAACTGAAAATTTGTAACTAAATTTTCTGTTCTCTTTGAATTTTATTCATGATACTTATCTACAACAACTAGATATAAATAGGAATAAATTAGAGAGAGATTGAGTAAAAAAACGAAATATAAATCAGTCCTGTAAAAGGAGGGATCTTTCAGTTATGGAAGCAACTATGATTTTACTGTATAAAGAGATTTTCCTAAAGATACTAATATGTTTTAGTATCAGATTTCTACAAGAGAAAAATCCCCCATAATCCGGCAAAATTAATTTATTTTCTTCCCTCTTTTCCCTCACAGGAAAAATTTCACTTGAGGGATTTTCTCTCAAAATGCCCTCAAGCTCGCTGTTGATTTCCTGCATGTTACAATTTTGTCGGATTTCTATACTCCCCCTCAAGCTAGTATAGAATTGTTGAGCAAAACAAGCTTGGAACTTAATTCTTCAAAAGTCTTCCTAGGTAACTCCTTGGTGAAAATATCCATGGTTTGATGGTAAGACCAAACGTGCAACAAGGATAATGCTTCTGACTCTTTCGTCTTTTAATAAAGTGTCTATTAACTTCTATATGTTTAGTTCAATCATAATGAAACGGGTTCTTTACAATGCTTATTATATATTGAATGTCACATAACACTTTCATAAGATCTAAAGAGGGAATTCTCAATTCATCCAGTGCTCTTTGTAGTAACATTCCTTTACAGATACCATGTGCTAATGAAACACTTATAGAATTTGAAGAGAGGATTCTCAATTCACCAAGTACCCTTTGTAAACACATTCCTTTGCAGATATCTTGTGTTTAGGCTCTAAATTCAGCTTCAACACTATTCCCTGATATCAGTGATTACTTCTTACTTCTTGAAACAACTAAGTTTTCTTAGACACATGTATAATATCTAGAAGTGAATTTTCTATCAGTTATAGAACCAACCAAATCTATATCAGTATATATTCAATTTCTTGACTTGTGTTTTTCTTGAAAATAGTCATTGTCTAGCTGTTATGTTTAGATACTTGAGAATCCAAAACACTATTCTCATAAGGTCTTCAATTGGGTTATTCATGAATTAACTTACCAAATTGACGACAAAATTGATATTTGGTCAGATATGTGAAAGATAAATTAATTCACCAATTAGATGTTGATACATTTATTTGTCAACTGGACCACTATCAATTTTATTTCCCAATTTAATATTGGGATCCACTTGTGTGTCTGCGGGCTTGCATCCAAACATTCCAGTTTCTTTTAGAATATTCAACTCATATTTACACTGAGAAACTGAGATTCATTTCTTTGACCTAATGATTTCTATTTCCAAGAGCTATTTGAGATTTACTAAATCTTTAATATAATTTTTTTAGTTAAGACTTTTTTTATTCTGAGTACATCCTTTGTGTCATTCTGTATAATTATTATATCATCTATATATATGATGAGGATTATCCTTTTTCCTTAAGAATCATACTTGATAAATATAGTATGATCTGTTTGGTATTGATAATCTTAGTGAATTTGTTTAACCATGCTTTTGAAAATTGTTTGAGGGCATATAGGGACTTTTTGAATCCGTGTACCTCTTTATTAATGACTTGACTTTCAAAATCAAGTGGTATAGACTTCTTTCTCTAGTTCTCCATTAAGAAAAATATTCTTCACACCTAATTAGAATAATGGCTAATTCAAATTGGTAATTAGGGACATTAGTAAGCTATGTTAAGGTTTATTATTAGTGCAAATGCATCATGATAATCATTTCCATGGGATTGTATAAGGTCTTTGGGTACTAATCAAGCTTTGAACCTTTTGATGTTACCATCAGAATGCTTGATTGTGAACATCTATTTAAACCCGACTGGGTGTTTTCCTAGTAGTAATTCTGCTATTCCTAAGTTTCATTCTTTTCTAAGGCTTGAATTTCCTCCATGATTGATATTTTTCATTCGGATACTTTTAGTACTTCATATGTTGTCCTTGATACCTAGTGAGTTGAAGATAAATCTTTATATGAATTGTGAATTGAATGATTAGTGCATGCGTTTTGTTTTTGTTTTTTAAAGCAATAGTCTATCATCATTATATAGATTATCAAAGGAAAGATTGGATTTTGTATTACTTGAACTATTCAATGATGCTGGGTTTGGATCTAGATTGGAAGTCATGACTCTTATTAGGTGGTTGTGGCTCTTTCTCTTCTTGTCTCTTGTTCCTTCTGATTTAGACGCAAAGTTAGGTTTTTCAATATGGTGAGTAGGTTCAGATCAGGAGTTTTATCTAGATCTTTGTGTTATGAGGATTGAATAAATTTAGTTGGAGGATGATAAAAATATTAAGAGATAGAGTTCCAAAATTGAGATTCTTGTGTATTCTTCTCCCATTGATTACCAATTTCGCAATATGGTTGATTTTTATGAAAGATGACGGTCATGGAATTATAGAACTTCTGAATGGCTGGTGAGGACCTAGCTAAGATATATCTTGTTGATTTATGGTTTTGTTTGCTTATGTGATGGTTGCATATATGAATAAGGGCTGAACAAGTAAAGACTTTGATAGATAGGATAGCTATCAGTCTAGTGGTAGGAAAGGTTTGAAGCATTACTTGGTAGGGTGCTTAAAACTCAAGGACTTTGGAAGACATTCTATATGAGAAGCTGATTGACATGGGATATTTTCTGTCAGAAATTTGTATGAGAAGCTGGTGAGTAAAACGAAGAACACTGATACTTCTGTCCCTGTTCAACAAATTTGGAAGACTTCTACTCATTCAAAAATTGCATTTTTTGCCTAGGAAGCTTACAAAGGGAGGATCCTAACCATTGATAAACTCATGAGGAGAGGGAAGATTATGGTGAATGGTTGCTACATGTGCTGGAAGGGGGCAGAGACTTGCAATCATTTGTTACTTTGGTGTCTTGCCACTTATGATTTATGTTTAATGGTGTATAAATTGTTAGGGGTTAGTTGGGTGAGTCGGGGATGGTGAGGGATGAAATGTGGGCTTGGAGTGGCCTTTGTAAAAAGAACAAGTTGATGAAGTTAATTCCATTACCCATTTTTTTGGTTATTTGGAAGGAAAGAAATAGTAGGGCGTTTAATGCGATAGTTCGCGATTGGGTAAAGATTCATGATAGACGGTTTCATCTTTTTGGATCTATATATCTTACCCACAATATATATAGTCTGGAGGATTTTGGGTATATTATCGACTGCCTAACTGACGTGTAAATAATTTTGTATATGGCTTGCACCCCATTTGGTACGGTTTTTATATACTTTTTTTGTCTTTGATATTTTGAAGAAAAAAAAATAGAGTGACTTCCTCCTAGAAAAATTTTGGAACTTGAGTTGTAAACTTGAGAAACCACCCAACTTCCAAGAGATGTTTACTTTTCCTTTCCGTTATCCCATTTGTTGATATATTGATGACATGACCTCTAATGAACAACTCCTTTTCAAGATACATACGAAACTTTTTTTCAAGCTATCCTTTTGTATTGTCTGTTTCTAACATTTATATTTTTTTCTGGAAATGAGTTTGAACCATGTTAAATTTTTTGGATATATAGCCAACTTCTAATTTTTTCTTTCATAAAAAAGTCATGTAATTCTTATATGATTATCTATAGAGGATATAAGTCATCTAGTAATATTAGTATTGTTGATTTTAGATGATCTCCAGACATCAATATGTACCGTAGCAAATGTTTAGAGGCTTTGTATGACAACGTGAGGTATTTAGTACGAGTATATTTTAACAATTAATATATTTTTAAATGAAATTGTTTTGAGTTTTTATTTCTAAATAAAGAAGGGAACAAAGTTTGGGTGTCCCAATCGATAATACTATAATGTAATTGTGCTAAGATTGTCTAAATTGGATTGTTTTGAGGTTCAACACATACTGCATTATGGAATAGTCTCTTTAAAAGTCCATTATTCTTGAAGAGAAAGAGCCTTAGCATTGACAATCGTCCTTTTCGAATCCAAATCTTGAAATTCACATAACTTTGATGAAAATTTAGCAATACAATTATAATCTTGGATAAGTTTACTTACAGATAACAAGTTGCGATTGAGATTAGGTACATGAAGCACTTCCTTTAAGGTTAACTCCTTTGAGATGTGGATATTACCTATTCCGGCAACTGCTAAGTGAGATTTATCCACTGCTTTTACAATGAGATTCTCATTGCATGAATTATATTCTTGAAACAAAATTTTATTTCTTGTCATATGGTTGGAGACTCCTGAATCGATGTTTCAAGTATTTTGATTTCTAGAAATAATATTGAGAGTACTAAAGAAATTACCTTTTGGCTTTTGTCCCAACTCCTTTGTTACTACTAATGGAGTTTTGATGGAAAAATATTTTTTAGAGGGTTTCTATGTGCTCTTGACTGAATGTGCATGATTTCTTAGTGGAGATAACTTCAATGGAGAAATGATTTCCCTTCATTTTTCTGTGATTGACTTTGTGGCCTTCAAATTAGCTGGTTTTCCATGAATTTTTCAATAATTATCACCAGTATGATCTAGTTTCCTAAAGTGGTCACACCAAGACCGAGACCTTCCCTTTCTTTGCTAGTTGTGTAAGTTGGAATGAGGGTCCTAGGTAACGAAACTAAAGTTTTGCTCAGTGGTAGAGCTTGTGAATCCTTCTCCCAACACTAAACTTTTTCTGCTCTCTTCTCTCATTATTTCAGAAAATACTTTACGAATACAAAGTAGTGGTTTCATTCCCAGTATTTTTTCCTCAGATTTCATTTAAGTTTTTATTCAATCTCATGAAAAATTTGAAAATTCTTTTTCTTATCCCTAAAATTTCACTATATTGTTTTTCATCATTTGAACGGCTCCACGCAAGTTTCTCAAATACATCGAAGCTGTTGCCAATAACAAGTGAGCAAATCGTATACTAGGTTACATATAGATCTCCTTGTCGTAGTCATGGAGGGTAGATTTAGTGGCAAATATTTCTAATGTGTCTTCTTTGTACAAATAGATCTCTTTAGCTGCTTTTCAAATTATGTGTTGTCTTATATACAATGTGAAATTTTCACCGTAATATCATTTGTCATGGAAATAATTAGCCACGGTATGACTAGATAATTTTCAGCCTTCTAAGTTTGAAATTTTGGATTTTGGCATTTAGTAGTGTCTTGTCTAGTGAGGTATTTACTTTCTCTCCTTTTGTAGATAACATCTGATCAATTAAGACCGGTTGGATGTAGTCGCTTCCGTTTAGCTAGTGGTTAATGATCAAAATTTGAGAGGCTTTCGATTTGAGTGGTTTGATGGAAATAATTCCGTCAGATGAAGGTGCGATTTCGGAGAGGTCTGTAGTTTTTATCATGATCATTCTATATGTAGTCATCGACAAGAGAGAAAGAAAAGGGTTTTAGGTAGAGAACCTAGCTCTTAAACGATTAAAGTTTGTAGTTAATTTTTTTTCTTTGAATTCTATTTACAATACTTAATTTACAACAGAGAGATATAAATAAGAGAATATTAGAGAGAGTTTGAGTAGAAAACCAAATATAAATTAGTTCTATAAAGAGAGAAAATCTTCTAGTTGTAGAAGTCGACTATAATTCTATTTTATAGGAGATTTCTTTAAAGATACAAATCTGTTAAATATCAAACTTCTACAAGAAGTCAGATTCCTACAATAACATCCGTGGACTGTGAAAGTAGAGGAGTCATGGGTATATGTTGATTTGTAGAGCTGCTAGGAGGCACAATAGGTGACCTCAAAAGTACCTCAATGAGGGGTTAAATCCTCCACATTAAGAATACGACCAATATTCATTTGAGCTGGCAAATTAAGCTTATGTTAGGTCCTATTTTATGAAGAACAGGAAAATGGCCCAAGGGCTTTCCTCGGGTGTTTTAGATTTCACATTGGGCATATGCAGACCATGACATAGTGACCTTTATTCAATTGCTTTGCCCTGTGATGAATGAATATCAGCAGCTAATTTATAATCTACATCACCTATGGCAGTTTTCCGCTTAATCTCAACATGTAATTCATGTGAATGCTAGTTAGAAGATTGTGTAGACTCAAAGGTTTAAACATCTCAAGGAAGTGGAATATGGTCACTAGTGCAAGGTTTGTAACCATGACAATCACCTAAACTACAACTGACTACCTTAGTCTGACAATCTGTTTGGAGATGAAATACAGAAGATAACTTTAAACTAGCGCCATCCAAGGCCTAAAGGGTCTTCCAAAAATATCTTACAAACTTTACATCCCTTTTAAGGCACTATTGAAATTGGTAATCTATGCAACTAACAACTTCCTGACAGAACAATCTAGTTAATATCATATTTGTACGCCGGTTCCAAAAAGGGCATCTGGGCCTATAGGTGATTCTGAAGTCTTTTGGTTCTTGGGATTCTTCTCATGATTAAGATAAAGCTGAAGATGCTTGATACTTAAATGCTTTGGTGGACTCTGCCACTTTTTGGATGTACTCTTATTTTTTATTTTTTTTTGCAGGCAATGAAGCAGTTGTATGAAACTCTGGATAAATGTGAGCAAATACTTAGCAAGCAGCAATATATTTGTGGAAATATGCTGACCGAGGCAGATATCCGATTGTTTGTCACCCTTATAAGATTTGATGAGGTATCAATTTTTGCCCCTCCTGTAAGATTTGATAAGGTATATGAATAGAATTGTTGTTGCTGGGTTATTATTTGTTACTGCCGTCCTTTGCTCCTCATTTCTAGGTGGTTTAAGAAGATTATTTTTTTGAACATATCCTTTTTGTATATTCTGGTCATATGCCCAAAATCATATGCTTTTTGATGTAGCAAATACAGAATATGGACCAGTTTAAATTATAGAAGATATTAAAGGAATTCTGGAGAAATCTACAATAATTTGAGTTTAGATCAACCACCATGAGTTGCACTGTTGTCACTGTTTCAATCAGCAGCTTAAGTCTAGAGTTCTTAGCAACTACCAAAACCTTTGGTTCTTATTGAGGACATTATAGGCCAGTCGAAGCAATTATAAACTGTAATCTCATCTCCTTTTGTTATTGATTGATACGTCTTAATAAGTTGATTTTGCTGTAATCATAGGTTTACGCGGTTCACTTCAAGTGCAACAAAAAGCTTCTTAGGGAATACCCAAATTTGTTTGACCATACTAAAGAGATATTCCAAATTCCTGGCATGAGTAGCACAGTCAACATGGAGCATATCAAGAAGCATTACTATGGAAGTCACCCTTCTATAAATCCATTTGGAGTTGTTCCACTTGGCCCAGATATCGATTATGCTGCCCCTCATGATAGAGACAGGTTTGCTAAGTAGGTACCAAAATCTACCAGTTTCTTTAAAGCAAATAAGACAAGGTGTATTTTGTCTTGTGTGTTCTTTTTTTCTGAAAGAATTATCTGGTGTGTTTTTGGACGAGGCATGTATCCTGTGCAGTTGCAAGTTGTAATTCCAGTAATTAGCAGTTGTTATGTCACTGCATGTTTTTACTTGTTCGTGGATGATAAATCCACCCCAGCCAAGAAACTTTTACCAATGGATTATCTATAATTACAAAAATGATTTTTTTTTATTATAAAAAACTCCGAATTGGTATAGTCAACCATATTTCTAGTATTTTTTATATTAATAAATTTGTTCTCTAGTAAAATGTAATAATAAAAAAAATATAAACTATAGTGACTTAAAATTTGTCAGTGTTTACTATCATTGCGCTCGTGAACAGTTATAATGGCTTATGTAGTTTATGAACAAATCTCCATGGAGGAGATCATGAAATTTTAAGAAATTTGCAGCAGATAAACAGTCAATGATCCATGCAATAGTATTAGCATCTGATTATCACAAAGTTAGATCTGCCTTTGCAGCAAACTCCAGAACTAAACAAACAATAGTCAAAACCCATATCAATCAATAATCATGTTTCTGCGTGAATCCAATTGGCAATAACTAAAACATAAATGACCCATTCTGTAATGTGTGTCTATATATACACACATACAGATTCAAGACAGAAAAGTTTAGTAGCATGCTTAAAGAAACAGCAATTCAATCAAGAATCCGGCGTCTGCTGTTTCCAGTCCACCGCTGAACACCACAGGTCCTCATTGTAATGTACATGTATATATATGTACACATACAAGCTAGGTCCTGTATATCACCAGCAGGAAATCTGCCAAAACAAAGTAAACAACTATATAACATACTCCATCTAATTCTATTCCTTGATCATTCTATTAAAGAAAGAAAAGTGATAGACAAGGGGCATTGATCTAATTTATAAAAACTGAACTTACCGTAACGGATAACTGTATGACCCAACACAGAATCCTAAATCCTTTTTCAAAGTAGTAGTTTTAATGGTTATCTTCTTGATGATAAGAAAGGCATATTGAAAGAGATAGCTGGGCCTGTTGACACTGCGACCGTTTCAGATGGGTCCCGCCGCTGGCGCACAGCGATCGCACCGCCTCACATTCTTCCGGACACATCTCCGACACCAGACACTGCGCCAGCGCCCTGTTCAGGTGCCGGCAAGCCGAGTCCCTCGCCAGACCGGGTGGGAACCGCCGGTGACACTCGTACGACGCTCGCTGCAACTTCTCGCATGAATTCATGCTTCCACTGTCTATGAACCAATCAATGTCAAGTTGAGAAGGTGGACGAATAGGAAACAGAGGATCCGGTAAGGCGCCATTGGAGACCGACAGATATGACAACGTTGACTTCTGGGCCTCGGTTAAGGGCCCATATTGATGATGAGTCTTAATCAAAATGGGCCTTATTAGCGTCAGCTGAAAATAATATCTCTCACATATTTTTCAATTTAATTTTTTTTTAGATTCTAATAATCATGAACAATAATTTAAACCAAATGGCTTATTCTTAAAGACGTTATTGAAAAATAAAACGATAAAAAGTGCTCCTACAAAATCTCTCTCTCTTTTTATTTTTATTTATTTATTTTTTTCTTTGAACGTGGAATAAGAATAGTAGTGTACTATATATGTATGTGGGAAGAAGAGTGGCAGTTTGAGTTTTGGCTAATGGGCTATGCACTATCATCTATCTACACAGACCTTGTCCTAGTAGGGCATGAAAGTCTTCGTGGGGCT
>NW_019014557.1:401324-417279 GCF_000150535.2 Carica papaya
GTGTCCTTCTCGACTACATTTCACTAACATTTCATCTCCCTTTATAGATGTATTTTAGTTATATAAAATATTTTAGTCCTTTTAAATGATTTTAATATAAGAATATGATTTAATCAAAATATTCAATATTTTTTAATTAATAAATACAAGAGAATATAAATAAGATACTATATTCCCATATAATTCCAATATAGAGTGTATATTTTCTTAAATTAGATTAAATATGATTAATGTTTTGTAACTTTTTCAAAGAAATAAATATTTGACGACGTGGCAAAACCAATACCAAATTATGATTAGACCAATGCCAAATTATGATTAATTTTCCAACCAAAGACCAGAATGAAGGGGACCAAATTGAGTTTTTTATGTCATATATATGAGGGGGAAAAAAAAAAGGCACTCCCCTGAAATTCAGGAAGAAAAAATTTAATCATTGCTCTTGTTGACGTCTATATATATATATATGTTATATACATATTATGAAAAGAAGAAAGATGACACGTGACTGAAACTTTAGAAAAAGAAATCGTTTTTGCTGCCTCAGATGTTTATATAATATAATATATATATATATATTATATACGATTGAAATTTGAAAGAAGATTAATTAGTGCATTAAATGTAGTGTGTGAACTAATATATATATATATATATATATATAATAAAGTTTGGTCTAGAAATTTCATCCTAGATGGGGAAAATTGGAGAACAATTGATTTTTTTGGTTTCTTATAAATGCAGGAAATGACCAGAAGCAACAAACTTGGGAATTTTTTGGTTAGATTTATGACTTTTTAACACTAAAAAACAAATAGATACTAAACAAAATATTATAAATTCTACAATGATAATTTTCTTAATTTATTCAAAAATTTAATTAGATAATAAACAATTTATGGTAACTATCATATTTTCTTAATTTTAATTAAATCCTACAATAGAAATCATATTATATAATTTGAATTCTAAAAAGTTTTTGAGGAAGCCATGATCCCTTGGCCCTTGACAAGCTTCAAATGTGGCGTCAAATGATAACTCTCACTCTCTCTCCATATATAATATTGACTTATACTAATTTTATTTTTATTAATATTGTTTATTCTTTTCATATTTTATATTGAAGTATGTAACTCTTCTTTTAATTTTAATATACTAATTTAATATTTTAATGTTATTTATATTTTGATAAATTTCATTATTATTGCTTGGTTAAATTCAAAATAATTTTTTCTTTATTAATTATTTTTCTTAAAATAAGTACTTCATGTATCATAGAGGATACTTTGGAATAATTCAAAATATTGTCACTTGTTAAAACATAATTTTTTTGGCAATAAAATATAAATTATTCTAAATTTTTATATCTCACTCTCATTTTCAATTCTCAACTGAGTTGTGTTCTGTCTCTTCCGTAGCTTCCGTGAGCCTCTGCTGTCTCCTTTGTCTTCACGGCTGTTGCTTTACTTTTCCATTCTTACGCTCCCAATCTCATCAACCGACTTCAAGATACGATTCCTAAATCTGATCAGTTGTTAATTTGCCTTTCAATTCAAACACTTGAGAAACCTCAATTTAGGGTTTAAAATTACTCTAATTTAGTTCACACTTCATAGGCCCCTCTTTCAGCTCCATTCCTGCCTCTTCCTCCGGCTAGGGGCTAATCAGAGCTCAATTTCTCCATTTCTGTTGATTTTACTATGGCCGTGTTGTTGGATGAGATCGTGCAATCCGTGGAGCTATGGCTGAGACTGAGGAGGAGAAAGCCACAACCCTATGTGGACCCGAATCTCGACCCGGTTCTGTTGGTACCGGGTATTGCGGGTTCCATTTTAAATGCTGTGGATGTTGAGACAGGGAAAGAAGAGAGAGTTTGGGTCCGGCTTTTGGGGGCCGATTACACGTTTAGAACAAAGCTTTGGTCCTATTTCGATCCTTCTACTGGTAATTGTTGCCGTTTCGTGAACGTTTAATTTTTCATTTTGGGCGGGGAATTTTTTTTTCTCTCGTTATTACAAGAGCGTGCATTTAATTAATAAGACGGTACTAAAGAAAGAATATACGGAAAGGGAACATTTTGATTTTTCATCAATCTTTAAGGGTTTTAAGTAATCGATTTTTGTTGTTAAGTAGTTATTTATCTTGCAGGTAAAACCATTACTCTTGATCCGAAAACGAGAATTGTGGTTCCTGAGGATCGATATGGATTGTACGCAATTGATATCTTGGACCCTGACTTGGTACCTTTCGTCTTTGACTTTTAATGCACGATTTCTGCAGTTTTTTTCGGTAGAAAATTTGTTTATTTTTTATTTTTTGGAAGAATCCGTAGAAAATTGGTTTTATTTGGATATTTTGTGCTTTGAGAGTATATTTGTGGATTATCTCACGTGATGCTTTATGCAAACTTATCTTGTATGAAATCTATCATTTGTCTTTTTAAAACTTTTGTAGACGATGGCATGCTAACCCCTGGAGAACTTTGTGATTAGTTCATGATGCTTCGTTCACAATTTTCTTCAAAATCTACTTTGCATAAAACTTTAACAAGGCTAACTAACTGATGGTTCCATTCCCATGTCCACTGCAGATAATTGGCAGAGAATGCGTTTGCTATTTCCATGATATGATTCTTGAACTGCTGAAGTGGGGTTTTGAAGAGGGAAAGACACTATTTGGATTTGGGTATGATTTTCGGCAAAGTAACAGGTACCATTCATTTTCTGGTGGCTAGAGTGAATAATATGCATTTCCTTTGCTTCTTTGGCTTTCTGTTGAAGATAAAAAGCCACAATTCTTTGAGAAGTAATTGAACATTGACCACAGGATGCCTAATTTATGGAAGAATAATGAACTGCTGGAAGGTAATACTCGCAGGTGTAGCATGGCACATTATAATTGAGTTCCATCTTATGATGAAATGGGCTTTCCATATTTGGTTCCCCTGAAGGATTTGAATGTCTTGTTACATTAGACTAGTTCATTTATAAAGTGTCTTGTCAATCTGTTCACGGAGTAAACTGGTATTTGTGAGTTAAAATGTTGCTGGCAACCTGATGCATGTTGTTTTCTTGCTTTGGAGAATATTTTTCGATGCAATCTTATGCTCTTTTTAAATGCTTTATAATCTTTCAGATTGCAGGAGACCTTAGATCGCTTTGCTGCAAAATTAGAGTCTGTTTATAAAGCATCAGGAGAGAAAAAAATAAATATTATAAGTCATTCGATGGGAGGTCTTCTAGTGAAATGTTTCATGAGCCTGCATAGTGATGTAAACCATCCTCTTTTGAATTTGAATTCTTTATCTTCCTTATTCTTGTGAACATCTTCTCTTTCTCTCTCTCTATAACACTCTGTATAACCATTTTTGGTGGCCAATATATCTTTTTACAGAACGAGAAATTAAGTTGACGTATTTATAATCTACTGGTGCTCTGTTATGCAGATATTTGAGAAGTATGTGAAGAACTGGATTGCTATTGCTGCACCATTCCGTGGTAAGTGGTTGTAAGCAATTTGTAGAGTGGACATTCAGGGTAATATTCAGACTGTAATTTCTATTGCACAAGATAACCTACAGAATGAAAATGAACACTCAAATTATTGTAATTAAGGTTATAAATAAGAGTAGTGGTCTGACTTCAGTACTGTGATTTGATTGCTTTTCCGGGTGTGAAGTTGAAGCACATAAAGCGTATTGCCTTTCAAAAGAAAAAAAAAAAAAAGAGAAAAACACAGTAAGGAAATCTAGACAGAATTGAGGTGAGGAAATTCTGCAAGGATCAGTGCACATGATTCTTTTCTTTGCAATAAAGTTGTTTATCAGAATTAGTTCAGTGTTTATGCTTGAAAGAATGCTTAAGGATTTTCGTAGTATTTTCTGCTCATAGTACAGGATTGCATTTTCTTTAGCTCATTAATACCAGGTGGTGAACTCGTCTATTGAATTTCTTCACTGGAGTATATTTTCTTGGAAGTTTATTAGCCTGGTGTTTAGCATCTTCCATATTTAATCTGGTCCTAATTTTTATTGGATTTGAATGTTTAAGACTAGATTAAGGTATTGATTTGCATTTCTATCTCCAGTGATTCAACTAGAAGTATCAAGCCATCTTATTTTGAAACTTTATTTCCTCTAAGTTTTGTCAAGTGAGGTGGGCTTTCAACATTTGTCAACAGGTGCTCCCGGATATATTGCATCTGCCCTTCTAAATGGAATGTCATTTGTCGACGGATGGGAGCAAAATCTTTTTATTTCAAAGTGGAGCATGCATCAGTTGGTATGGTACATTGTTTTGGCTTTTGAATTACAGCGATTCTTTTCTGTGGCTTAACATCTATTATAATGGCACCCTAAGGTCCAATTGTTATAAATTTTGCCTGTTACACACAAGATTAAGTTCATTACTGAGTCAACATCAATGTTGTTGTTTGCTGCGATGTTTCAGCTTATTGAATGCCCATCAATATATGAATTGATGGCTTGTCCAGATTTCAAATGGCAACACCGTCCTCTTTTGGAATTGTGGAGAGAGAAACAAGGTTGTGACGGAAACCCTGGCGTTATTCTGGAGTCTTACCCCCCGATAGAGAGCATCAAAGTCTTTAAGGAAGCTCTTTTGAGTAATACGGTGAGGTACAGTGCATAACATGCAAAGTGATGATAAAGATAGACATCTTAGGTGTAACTTTTTTAGGAAGTAAAAGGTTCAATAAAATGGGACATCTGCTTAATTATCTCACGTTGAGACATGCCTGATGATGCTTATGTGGTCAAGTAATTTTTGTTACTGCAGATTATCCCGCTCTTATAGGTTTCCTCTTTATTTAATTTTATTTTGTTTTATAGACCTCCTCTTTCTTTATATAAAAGCATTCCTTTATGGTTTCCAAGAGAACTGCTTTGACATTTGTGGATTAAGTTTTGCATTATTTTACGACCTGTATTGGCTCTCTTATTTAGGATAATTTTTTGGTTTGTGTGTGTACATTCACTTCATGATTCAGGTCAATTATGATGGCGAGAATATCTCTCTTCCTTTCAACTTAGAGATCTTGAAATGGACTGATGAAACACACAAGATCTTATCCCGTGCCAAAGTTCCTCCTCAAGTTAAATTCTATAACATATATGGAATAAATCTTGAAACGCCACACAGTGTTTGGTAATGCTTCTGCTTCAGAATGAAGGACTTCATCATTGTTTCAGTGACTTACTAATGTGGTTCCTTAATTTAAATGCTTCATGCCACCAGTTTTACTTAATATTTTCTATATATTCATGGGTCTGTATATCTTTAATTTGGTTTACTAATCTGCAGCTATGGAAGTGAGGATATACCCGTTACAGATCTGAAACAACTACGATATTTCCAGGTCATGTTTTTCTATTGAGTTCTGTTTTTGCTGTGATGCAGTGTAGTATATAATGTGTGCTGTTTCTGCAAAGTTTTTCTTTTTTGGGAATCCTAGCTTGAAAAATCTTCTTCCATAGTTCAAGCAATTTGCATTTATGCAAACAAATTTCTGCTTTCTTTTGTTATTAAATATATAGTCTTTTGCTATGAAGTTGTCATTTTTGATTATTTGCTGATGGTGATTTGTATTCTAATTTTTCAGCCTACATATGTATGCGTAGATGGTGATGGAACAGTTCCAGCTGAATCTGCTAAGGTTGTTCTATTTTTAAGTATAACTATTGTTTAGCTATTTGATTATGCTATGATTTCACCTTTTCTACAAAGGATCTGTTCTTGATTTTTTTTTGGATCCACTGCAATCAATTATTTTCTTTCAAATTTATAAATGAGAAATTAATTTATTTTAATGCAAAAGAATGTGTTAGTGTCAACTTAACTGTTAAATCTGTTGACCCAAAATTAAGTTCATGAAGCAGAATAGGGAGAGAGGAAAAACGGTGGGAAAAATGGATTCTTCCATTTTGGTTGGAAGAGTGGGCAGTGCTGGGAAAGTAGTTAAACTATAAGTCTCCAATAAAATTTGAGGATGAGAGAGACCGAGTCCAAAATGGGGGGTTGATGGAAGTTGCAATTTTCTTACTTGTCATTATTTTTACAAATGCTGAACTCCATGCAGATTCTTAGCTAGCCTTTTCCCTTAATCATTTCCAGGCTGATGGGCTTAAGGCAGAAGCAAGGGTTGGAGTGCCCGGTGAACACCGGGGAATTCTTTGTGAGCATCATGTGTTTCGAATTCTCAAGCACTGGCTTAAAGCAGGTGAAATAGATCCATACTACAACCCTTTAAATGATTATGTGATCCTACCGACTGCATTTGAAATGGAAAAGCATCAAGAGGAAGGCATACAGGTCACCTCACTCAAAGAAGAATGGGAAATTATTTCAGAAGACCAAGAAAATAATAATGTGGACAACAATGTTGCTAAAAGAGAGCCTCTAGTAAGCTCCATATCTGTTTCTCAGGGAGGAGAAAATAATTCTTCTCGGGCAGAGGCTCGTGCCACTGTTATAATTCATCCCCAGACTGAGGGTAAGCAGCATGTTGAGCTTAATGCTGTTAGTGTTTCAGTTGACGCCTAAAGCTGGGTTCGAGCAGAAAGAAATGGAGTGCCAAATGTTGTACATGTTTGTATATAGGAGCTTTGTCTAAGGTGATATGGACTTCTTAACCTTTGTCTGTTACAGAGAACATTAATGTTGCTTGTCATTTCTTAAAATGGAAAACGTCATACTCTGTAAATTATATAAGTACGGACGTTTAGCTTTTACTTTGAATTGTTAGGATGTAGTGAAAATTTATGGTATCTTGTTCAATTGGTAATTGTCCCTTAGAACTTCTACATGGCAATGGACAGTGGCAACAATTTCAGATTCCGATGAATGGTTGATTTTAGTCTTACAAAATTACGCACTGTATATCTAATGTTTATTTCATTTTAAAAAAAAGATTAACTAGAAGTTTTATTTATTCTTTTTTGAAACATTATATTTGAACGTGAAATGACACGAGTTACTAAATAATTTAAGATCATAGGAATTAAAGTTATATTTTATAATTGAATGATTAATACTTGTACAAAAGCATGAGTTTGAATTTGGGGTATAGGTTGAAAAAAATAAAGTTGTATTGTAATTAAGAAGAGTGTTTTTTAAATCAATAGTTCAGTAATTTTGAATCCTTTATAAACAGTTGTGTGTAGATTAAATTATACATTCTTATATGTTGGTGTCAATATATTAATTGTATTATAATTATTGTGTGTGTATTATTTAATTAATAAAATGTGTATTTTTTATTAAAAAAATATCTCTAAGTTATGGTAAATCAATAGGATTTGAAGGTACAATATTAATCCATCGTGACCTTTCCTTTTATATATATATATATTTTTTATTTTTTTTTTGTGGGAGACTAAAATCATGCTGTAATGTAACTTATGTGATAGAAACACCCAAAAATAATAAAAAAAGAACACAAGAAAAGTAGATATAAATTTTTAAATCCACTTCTTTTAAGCTTTTTATAACTTATATTTTCAAACTAAATCATGAATTAAATATGAAATAAGTGAAAAATAAATTATCAATTGAGATGTTATAAAAAATAAAAGATATGTAAAAGTTTATAAATTATGAGATTTGAAAGTTTATAATAAATATTTTTTCATTAAAAATTATTAGATATTTCATGAATCCAAATTAGTTGAAGAACGTAACAATTTGAATTGTCTTAATTTCTTAAGTTTTTGAAAAAAAAAATTAAGATGAATTTGAAATTTACTGAATGAACTATGAACTACGTTATAATTTGATATATATATATATATATAGTTACTATTTAGTTTCTAAACTTATAATTTATTTTAAAAATTTAATATTTTAATGAATTTTTTCGAAATAATAATTTTTTTTGTATTATTTGATAATAGCATAAAAAAAATAACTTCTTATACCATTTTATTCTTTTATTTTTTATTAATACTATTCATATTACTTCAACAAAATAAATATATTATTTTTATTTGGTGATATTAATCTTTAATGTTTATAATTTTTAAATTTTATTAAAAGTAAAATATGAATAAAACAGGTAAATTTTCTGTTATTATTTATTGAAAATTTTTAATTTTATAAAAATATTATAAATTAAGATAATTTTTTAAAATTTTAAAATTAAATAACAATTGAATTAAATTATAAGAAATTTTACCTAATTATGGGAATAAAATAGGAAATTTCCGTAAAAACGGTAATCTCAGCAGCTTATTCTCTTTCTCATCCTGTAATTATTCCATTTTATCGTCTTCTGCCATTGGTGACAGGCCAAAGCTCGTACACACATGCGATTTGAGAAAGGCTGAAAAGGAGGGAGAGGAGGAGGTAGCAAGAAAATTTTGTTAATACAAGCACCGGAAATTGGAATGGGTCGGTCTCTTGTCTTCTCCACCAACTGTCCTCTCAGATTTTCTCCACGACCCAGATTGATTCCACCTCTGAACCCCCCAACTCAGTATGGAGTTCAGATAGTTAGTGGCGATTCTCAACGTGGGTATCAAAGAATTCAGTTTTTCAACACCAAATCCAGTAAGAAACTATGCATGAGAGCTGCATTATCAGATGTCTCCAATCAGAAAAAGTTCCCAAAAGTGGGTGCCCAAGTAACTGGACCAATTCCTCCAACTCAGCTCCTTCAAGTTGTTGAGACTGCTGCTAAAACTGGCGCTGAGGTTCTCGCTCTCTCTCCTCTCTATCTCTCATTGTATTCTTTATCTTATGCTAAGCCCAGATAAAAATTTTTTGGTCTTGTTTTTTCTTTAAGCCAGGATATTGAAATTCAAACTCTTAATTGAAAACTCAGTTTATTGAGTTGGAAATCATCAGTCAAATTTAATTGTAATATTCAAAACTTAATTCGCTAATCAAAGAAAAATATCCAACATTAAGTATTTTAGAAGATTTATATAGCAGGGGGATAGCTAGGCCTCATGGGGTGGGACTTTGGAAGGGTATTAGTATGGGGAGGGCGCAGTTTACGGAGGGTATTCAGTGGAAGCTTGGGAGGGGTAATATCATTAATTTTTGGGAGGATGACTCGTTAGGGAGGGGTAGTCTTAAGAACCAATTTACAAGAGTTTATAATTTGGCGATGAGGAAGAATTTGGTGGTAGAGGAGGTGTTTAGGGGAGTGGATGAGAGGAGTGGTTGGGACATCGATCTGGTTAGGATTTTGAATGATTGGGAGATTGATGAGTTTACAAGACTCCTTCAAGTTCTTGCTGATGTGCATTTGGATACTTTTAGGGATAAAGTTACTTGGAAGTTCAAGAAAGATGACATTTATACTGTAAAATCTTATATGACTACTTGATAACTAGGGAGGATGATGGTTTGAAATTCCTGGATCATCAGATTTGGAAAGTGAATGCGCCATTGAGAATTGCTTTTTTTTTTTTTTTTTTCTGGGAAGCGGGTCGGGAGTGCATTCTTACTATTGACAAGTTGACAAGAAGGGGTCATATTATGGTCAATGGTTGCTATCTTTGCATGGAAGCTGCTGAATCTTGCAACTATCTTCTCCTTTGGTGTCCAATGACATATAGTTTATGGCATATGGTGCATACTTTATTAGGTATCAATTGGGTAATTGGAAACTCGGTAAAAAATGAACTTTGGGTTTGGGGAGGGATTGGGAAAAGATCAAAGATTGTTAAACTGATTTCTTTAACTATTTTTTGGATGGTGCGGAAAGAGAGAAACAATAGAGCATTCAATGGTTGTGTTAGGGATATTGGTAGAATTAGAGATAGGTGGTTACATACTTTTGAGACTCTAATTCTGGGTCATAATGTATACAGGTGGAATGATTTTGGGATGGTATTTGATGTAGTAACGGACATGTAAATATTTTGTATAGAGGCGGCACCCCTTTAGAGTCATATACGTAATATACATATTTTTATTTAAAAAAAAAATATTTTAGAAGATTTATATGATAATTAAAACATTTGTTTCTAGAGCAAATTTTATAAATATTGGATCTTTTAATTAAAATAATTGAAATAAGTTATTTACCACTTTTTAAGTTTCGGTTATATTCATGATAGATTGTGATTCACCAATAGGTTTCAAATTATTTGTTATTGAATCAAGTTAAAGTATAAGATTCAAATTGGGAATTGTAAAATTCTAATAAAAATGATCTTTTCAATATTATGTGTGAGGAAAAGTTGAAGAAAGGAATTGAGAGGATGAAAGAAAAGAAAAAGACTTTTTTTGAGGAATAAAGATAAATACTAAGTAAACAGAGCTTTTAAAGAAAAGGAAAATGTTTTTATTGTTTGGATAACTTCTGAAAAAGTAAAGAAGAGGAAAAATTAGAGTTTTAAGAGAGAGATAAAGATAATCAACATACCCAATTTTAGTTACTGTTTTTTATTCAAACAAGTGAAATAAGGGTAGGCATTCCCTCATTTCATTTTCTTTAACTTCACTTCTCTTGAGTCAATTATACTGTAAATTATATAGATTGAGCTCTTTGTAGTTTCTTTTATGGTTTCCTGTAATTGATCATATTCCTTCTTACTTCTGTATTTCTGGTAATTTCTGCTTGCATTTAAGTATGCGGTTCTTGAGTTGATGTCCTGATGTTTGTACTTGAAAATTTGTGTCTCTTGGTTACATATTCCATTTCTTGATGCATATATGTGGCTTCATGAATTATTTTCTTGTGAAGTCTAATGTTTTCTCAGTACTGTCAGGAGTTCATGTTCGAGATGTTATGACAGTTTGTTTTTCTTCTTCCTTGTGTTTTCTTGTATCTTTCTATTCTATGAAGGTTAAGTTGGGTCTGAATGGCTGTTGAAAAACTATCGCAGTATAAGGAAATTGTTACATGGATAATAGAATTGGTAATTTCTATACTGCATAAATGCTCCAACAATATGGTTACTTTTACCTGGATCTCAATTTTTTTGTCGTGATGCCTGCTTTTCTGCAACTATCAATCAAGTGAACCCTTATACAGACATGCACCACTTTAATTGTCATTTGTCTGGTTGGTTAATCTTTCCATTTTTTGTGACAGGTCGTGATGGATGCTGTTAATAAGCCTCGAAATATCACATATAAAGGACTGACTGACTTAGTAACTGAGTAAGCACTTAAAAGGCAATCTCACTTTTAAAGGTTTTTATAGCCATGAGAAGTAATTGATGGTGTAAATATATCAAAGACACCTTTAAAGCCTGTAAAATTAGAACTGGTATAGCAAAGCAACTATTTTTAGGTAATGATATCAGCTTCTCATCAAGCATTGCATCTGTCAGATTACAGTTCAAAAATGGTGGCATGAAATTGGTGTTACCTTTTCTACAAATATGAAGTTATACATTCTCATTGAATGCTAAATTGCAGTCAGGAACATATTTTAACATGTTCTTTTAAATAGTTTAGAGTCAAAAGTCTATGAAATATCAACAAATCTTATTTACAGTGGTCTTGAGAGGAGTCTTCTTAATGCATACGTTTTCTTTTGATCTGAGATCTTTGGTGTATTTAATAGTACTGATTCATTGTTGATTAGATTCTTTAGGTTTTGTTGCATGAGATTTCTTTTTCCAAGTAAGGTAATATCTCCCTTGCTTCAATAAATAATTGGATTCTTGAAGTATGCTTGAAAAAATTTACATCACATTTGTGGACATGCAGCACAGATAAAATGAGTGAGACTGCTATTTTAGACATAGTGAGAAAGAACTTTGGAGATCACCTCATCCTTGGGGAAGAAGGAGGAGTTATAGGTGATTCGTCATCTGATTATCTCTGGTGCATTGATCCTCTAGGTATGATGTTTTTGCAAATGTGCAACAGCTACATAGCATGGAGAATGTGTATTGAATTTGAAAATGTAGTTTTACCTTTTAGGATTGTCAAAAAATGTATATGTGTAATTAGCGAAAACTAGGTCAAAAAGTATGAGGGTAAATATTTCCTTTGTAAATAATGGTGGCTTTCCTTTCTTAGTCCGTATAATTTGTATATATAGGGGACATATTATTCATTAAAATACATAACATTCTATTCTTAACATGGTATCAGAACTCTAGATTAAGAAACCTTTAACTTTTTTACAAATTTTATTTGGCCTTTATTGCTGAAATAAGACAAAACCCTAAGAGACTAGCCTCTATTGCTGGCCATCACAACCAGCTGTTGGCCACCAAAGAACTGGCCACCAGCAACCCAGACCAACCTTAATCATCAGTAGTAGGAGCTCAGTCGTGCCCTAACTGCATGACCAGGATCTTCTAGCTGCACCACCTTCTGCTTAGCTGTCCAGTCAGCTGTTTTAGCTGTGCCTACCGTCCTGCGTGCCTGTTCCAGTCAAAAGCCAGCTGTGCCGCCAACTAGTGCAGCTGTCAGGAGAAGAGCCTGGGAGTGATCAAATGAGCATCATACTGGACCCTTAACTGGGAGTTGTTAGTCTTCCAAATATTGCTAGAATCCATCCTAACTTATGTCTACATCCCAGCTGGAGAAGAAGGGATCCGACCTGGTCATTTCGAATTTCAAAATTCAAATTGGGGACCATTTTCCTGTGTTAGGCGGAGGAAATTCCATATCCATCTCACCCAAGCCCACTCCGAAAAAGCCCAAATTCACTCGGGCTGAAAAAGGTAAATGGATTGATCATGTGGGGGCGAGTAAGGAAACCTGGAAGATACTTGGGGCCAAGGCTAGAAGTCCAAAATTCAAAACAAGACGCCCGAAAGTTAAATGGAGGCCCAAAAAAGTCAACTCGACACAAGATATTAACCCTAAATTGCTAAAAAACACTGAGTCGGGCATTTCTTCAGAAAAAAACTTCCGCTCTGCCTTCGGACTTGTGCCCTAAAAGAGGAGATATTGAAGATATGGTCGTGCTTTGTTTCGAGAAGAGGTATGTAGACACTGTCCCTCACTATGAAATCACACTAAATATGAAATTTCTCAATGAAGTTGCTCTTCCGTCTCTTGGGTTCACTCAATCTCTCGAGGTGTTGACTCCGATTTCTTGAGTCTGAAAACCCATTTGCATTGGCTATCAATGATGAGTCTGTTTCATCCCCTTTGCCGATCTCTAAAGAAATGGAGTGGTTAAGCAGCCTTCTAATGTGCCTGCTGAGTGGAGTTGCCCAGATATACTCCTCTTGCGTAATTCAGAATATCAAAGGTATTAACCAACTGTTCGGTGTCTCTTATAAGGGGTTTGAAGACAGAGCATTAGCACTGTTTGCTGAGTGGGATAAAAGAAATGGTAAGAAGGATGCTACTAGTCTACAGACGAATAAGGGAAAGAAGAAACAATAAGAAGTGGGGCTAAAGGAACTGAAGCGACTTCAATGTTTAGTAAAACTATGACAGGAAGGAAAGAAATGCAGGGGACTACTTCAGAGAATACAACAGTGTCTCAATGATGGGAAAAACCATATCTTAGAAAGTAAAGGGTCTCAATGATCCAAATAAAAGAAACATTATAAGAGGTTGTCTGTCTAGATGGAAACCAACGATGGTATGCTTCCAAGAAACCGAAATCCAGGAGGTCAGTGAGAAAATCATTAAAAGTTTGTGGAATTTGAATTCAATTGGATGGTTTTCCAGTACGGCTTGGGGAAATGCTGGGGGCATTCTGGTTATGTGGAATAAAGACATGGATTGGCTTTCGGGGGAAACTACTGCTTCCTGTTTATTCAATAGCTCTTTAAACGGTTTTGAATGGTTCTTCACAGGCGTGTACTGTAGAGATAACAATGCTGAGAGGACAACTCTTTGGGAATAAATTTCTGCTTGTATGCACAGATGGGGTAATAACAGGGTGATTAGTGGAGATTTCAACATGACTCTGAAAAGATGCAAGAGGTCCAACAATCAATTCTTTGTTTATGAAGCTAGAGAGTTTCAATCCTTTATTGATATCTATGGTCTGGTTGATTTTTCTCTGAAAGGTGAGAATTGGACATGGAGCAATGACAGAGGAACTCCTTACTCAAGTATCGATAGATTTCTTGTCAATCATGATCTTCTCCTAGACACGCCGAGTCTCACTCAAAAGGTACTCATTAGATCTCTTTTTAATCACTTCGCTATTGTTCTTGATCCTGGGGGTATCAAATGGGGTCTTTCACCATTTAGAATTGACAATAAATGGTATAAAATTGGTAGTTTGAAGACCATGGTTGAATCTGTGGAAAAATTCAAGCTATAGAGGTCCTCCTAACTATTGCCTTGCCAACAAGTTCAAAATTTGAAAGAAAAAATTAAAATGTGGGCTAAGAAAGTGGAAAGGGCCTAGGAAATTCATATCAGTGAGCTTATGAATGAACTCGATATCTTGGAAAAGAAAGATGGTGAATCGGGTTTGTCTCTTACTAATAGAGAAAGGAAAAACAATTTAAATTAGAGTTAGCAACCAAACTCAATTTGGAAATCGTATCTTGGAAACAAAAAGTTAGAGAAAAATGACTTAAAGAGGATGGCAAACATACCCAATATTTTCACTGCCTTGCCAATTATCGTAGAAACATTAATTATGTAGAAGAACTTTTTATTGGCAACTCCAGAGTTGAAGCCAACACAGAAATGAGAGACAGTGCATGCAAATATTTTCAAAATATGTTTATAGAAGAATGTTCTAGGAGACCGAAACTAGATAATCATCACTTTAACAACTTAGATGATTTAGCCATTTCCCAATTGGAAGTCGAATTTACTGAAACCGAGGTGACAAAACCCCGGGTCCAGACGGATTTAACATGAAATTCTTTCATTTGTTTTGGGGTGTGGTAAAAGATGATGTTATGGAGTTCTTCATGGATTTTCATAAGAATTTCTCGTTTTTCAAATTAATAAATTCTACCTTTATGGTTTTGATTCCAAAAAAAGAAAAATACATCAAACATTAAAGACTTCCACCCTATTAGTTTGGTTGGCTGTGTCTATAAACTTCTCTCTAAAGTGTTGGCTAATAGATTGTCTAAAATTATTGGATCCATCATTGGAGAAAACCAATAAGCTTTTGTTTATGGATGTTAAATTTCTGATGCTATCCTTATGGCTAATGAGGTGGTTGATGATGTCATAAGAAACAAAAAAAGAGGTGTCTTTTGCAAGTTGGACATGGAGAAAACTTTTGATCATGTCTCGTTGGACTTTATTGATCATATGCTCGAGAACCTTGGGTTTGGAATCAAATGGCGATGCTGGATAAAGGAATATATTACTACCACTTGTTTTGCTGTGATGATAAACGGAGGCTGTCGAATTTCTGTAACGTTTTTATGGGCTTAAGGTAAGGTGAACCTCTCTCCCTTTTGTTATTTATTAATGTCATGGAAGCACTCAACAAACTTATATTGCAAGCCCAATCCTTAGGGGTGTTTTGGGGATTTCTTGTGGGGAAAAATGGTCATTAATTGGAATTCTCTCATATATTCTTTGCGGATGACACCTTTTTCTTTTGTCAAGATAATGTCAGAAACGTACTGCACATTAGATGCATCCTTCTGTGTTTCCAGGCAGTTTCCGACCTTAAAATCAACATGAAAAAATCTGAATTGATTATGCTCGGGGAAAAATCTGTTGGATCCCTTGCTGATGTTCGTGGCTACAAGTTTGGCCAACTTCCCTTAAAATATTTAGGGATTCCTCTTGGTGCTAAACATAAAAACAACTCCAATTGGAAGCTGGTTATTGATATGTTTCGAAGCAGATTGGCTTGTTGAAAAAGCAAATTTTTATTGAAAGGTGGACGACAAACTCTAATCAAAAGTACCTTGTCCAATCTTCCAATCTACTATCTTTCAGTGCTCACTATACCCAAAAAAGTTGCTAAAATGTTTGAATCTATTCAGTATCGTTTCTTTTGGAGGGATGATAATTTGAATAGAAAGTTTCATTTGGTAAAATGGGAACAGCTTCTAAAACTGACCAAAGCAGGT
>NW_019014557.1:468383-507685 GCF_000150535.2 Carica papaya
CATTTAATATATGTTTCCCTATGTCATTTAATACTATTATTTTCTAGGTCGTTTAATACTATATTCTCCTAAGTTATTTAATACAATGTTCACCTATATCATTTAATATCATGTTTTTCTATATCATTTAAATTATGTTCATGTTTTCCTAGGTCATCGAATTATAATCCTTTAGCAGAATTTAGGAGTTGTAGCCTATAAATATCTCATTTACAAAGTAATATAACACACTTCAATTATTAAATGAATTTCATTGCCCTTGGTAGAACTTTGACAAGCGAGAATTTTTATTCTTCTTGTTGTATCAAGAATTGAATTAATTTATCAAGTTATTTTGTGTTATTTATTCATTCTTACTTATTTCATCCCAATCACCTAAGTTCTCAATTACAAATTAGTTGTGGGTTTATCTATGCTAAATATATATGTAGGATTTTAGATGTAATCTTTGATCCTCGAGTTTCGCATCACTATTGCTAACTGAGGCTAGAGATATTTAGAGTACATGGTGAGTGGCTACAGTTTAGATATTATGTAACATTAGAAGTATTAAAAGATGTATTAGAACTGTCAATGTATGTGAGATTTGCTTAATGATTTTACTATTGCTAAAAGTAAGATCAAGATTTTAGTACCATTTACGACATTAATCAATAATGTGGTTATTAAGGTTGCATATTAAACAAAGTCCTATTTTCTTTTTCTAATTATAATTTTCATGAGCAAAAAAAAATTGTTAATATGAAATCTCAAAGATTGAGAATTAACATTACTTGATCTGGAAGCAATATTTGTAATGATGAGTTCATAGCTAAATTTTAGAAGAACCTCATGAGTGAGACAACTTCTATTTAATTCATGAATTAGAATGTAATTAGATTGCATATTGAAAGTAATGATAAGATAATGGTATTGATGATCTAAATTATAAAATATTGTTAAATTATTCTATTATAGATAGAAGTTTACCTTCAATTGCAAGTTCATCAATAAGTAGTTTTACTTTTTTGAAGATGTCAAAATACATTTTTATCTTTTATTTTAACTCCTAGAGGATCATGTGGATTGTAACTGGTGAGTTTGAGATATAGACACAAGAACTTTATGTAAATCATTTCGAACGTGTAGAAATATTTCTTGACTAATAACATAAGAAAAAACTTCTTATGTGAGAAAGGATATGATTCATATCATGAGCATTTATTTTTTTTATAACAAAGTGGTATATTTAGGATTATGAATTAAGAATCCATCTGTAGAGGAGATTATTTTACGTAGAGATGTTTGAGGCCCATCAACAAAAGCATATAGGTTTTGGTAGTTTAGATTAGGAAAAAATACAATCTTCCAAAGAAAGATAACTTAACTAAAAGTGAATAATAATAAATAGAAGATAAGGGTATGAGATGGAAGGAGTAGATAAAAAGCTATTTTGATATGAGAGATAAAGATAGTTGATTTTAAAGTTTGTCATCGTGCTCTGGTACTATACAAAGTAAGAGGTTATAAATTTCATAATTTGTAATTCAATGTGTCTCTATCTATAGACATGAATGTACAAGAATGAAATAAACACAGATTATTAAATATAATCATTTTGAAATATACATATTAAATGTTCAATCACAAAGTTAACTCTAATAATTTTTTTATTAACACATGGGACTTACTAATCATCTTTAAAGTTTCATTTCTTGAGGCAAACTGTTACACCTTTGACCAAGAGCCTCTCTTCCATTTACCTCTTTATTATGCCTATGGAATATTCATTTTTCGTTGTCTTCCTCTTCCTCTCGGTTTGGCTTCAGTTGTCATAGTTTTCTAACTCAGACATTATTTTATAGTACTTCAACTCTTGATTCAAACTATGAAGCCCCATCTTATTGTGATCAACGAGTTCTCATCTTCTTATGTCAGCAATGAATAGTTTTAACTATTTATTTCCATTGATTAAAAATCATCAACAATTTTTTTTTTTTTTTGTATCTATTTTTGTTGATAAAGAATATTGCAAATTAGTTGATAGCAACGAAACTCGCTGTAAATATGTTATATTTCTCATAATCTAATCTTTTGAAAAATTTTTAAAAAAAAAAAGAGAAAGAAAAAGAAAAAGAAAGGTGACTCTTGGCTACATTCACTTTCATAAGCTTTTGTGTTTTCTCTCTTCAATTTTTTCGGCACAATTATTGTTAATCTTTTTATTGGAGGATTTTACTTAGGTGAAAAGTCTGTTTGTTGACCCAATAATCAAATTATTTATTTGCATGTTAAAAGTTCAAGAATTTTCGCACAATAATATTAATGATAATATTACAATATTAAAGACTTCCATGCATATTTTGGCTCCAAAGCCACTCAAGTTCACTATAGTGAACATTAATACAAATAATAATAATTGTGATGTTTGTTATAAAAAGAAATATTTCCAAATAAATTACAAATATAATGTCTAAAGCTTATTAATTAAAAACAACTTATAAAAAAAAAAAAAATTAGGTTAATCGATTTTTACCTTTTTTTTTTTTTTTTTTTTTTTTTTAAAGTTCCATTTAAAAAGATCTCTTATTTAAATTTGTAAAGACTATTAGAGTTGTTGAAAACGAACTTCGTGGATTTGGAGTCCTCCCTTCCACTTACCACTCCACACTTCGTATAATCCAAAGTAAAGTTCGTCATAACGAATAGAAGATATTTGATCCTTTGAGATTTCAAAAGGACCGTGATCGATGATGGGATCAGGAATATCAAAAGGATCAGTTGGTGATGATGGTAGTTTATTTTTGTGGTGACGAGCCAACGACTTGATTCGCTTCCATATGGTCTGTCCCTTTCTCCCAAACTTAACCATGAGAAACACTGGAGCCTCACTCCACCCAAATGAATTTGCCGTCAAAGACACCTTGAAGCTAATTCTATATCCAACATCTTTCGTAGTAAATCTCACTTTGCCCGTCACCTCCAGCCATGATGTCTGCTTCAGCTCTGCAGCACCATTCACCACTCTACAATATATATATATATATATATATGTGTGTGTGTGTCACGTTATAAGTATAAAATTTATGTCAGATGATTAAGTGCATTAAAAAGCAACAAATCTACATATATTATGTTTTTATGATGATCTCAAACTATACCCCTTTTAAATTTCTAATTGCATCTTCTTTAAAATTTCTTTAACACTTGGGTGTTTTCGGAGCAATTCTTATGCACTGACCTGGTCAAACGCAGACTCTATATGTTATATGTTAGGTATACGAGATTTATAACAAGAAAAATTCTCCTATTCTTCCTTCTAAAAGATTAGATCTTAAATTTACTTACAAATCCGCACTTACTTAGGAGAAAAGAACAGCACAAGAACATTTATAACGAGTATGTATGTGTGTATAATATTTACTGTAAAGAAATACTTTTCAATTTAGAAAAAAAAAAATCAATTAATTAATCAAACAGAAAAGATTAAAGACAGAGGATGATTGACCTTTGACTATCTTTAGGTAAATACCAATAGCGTGGGTCATTGCCCCATGTAATATTCAGGTTCTTGAGTGTTATTATACAAACATATTTCCCTTCCTGCACATGAAAATTACCTTAATATTGATTACCATGTTTTAATAATAAAAAAAAAAGACTAAATCATTAATAAGCTCGAGTATATATAAGCTCAAATATATGTTAATGTATGTAACTTTTTCTTTTATATATATAGAGATGTTGGAGTAAATCTGGTTCAGGCTTGCTGAAATAATTAATAGGATATACAAATATATGTATATCTATATCTATATCTATATCTATATATGAAATAAGAGTAGCAACTCCATATACAGCATGCGTAGATAGAAATTAAGAGGCTGAAATTTAAGCTTACTTTGTCAGGCGTACAGGCGACTGAATCAGCCGTCGCTTGGTGATGGGGTTTGAGTTTTGTAGACATTGTAGACCAAATTTTAAATTTTCTCCTAAATTTTTGGTTATTCTACGAGTCCTTTAATACGCAAAGCCTTTGGCATAATAGATGTGTATATATAGATGGATTGATTAGTAATCAATATACACACACATATATATATTAATATATAAGAGAATATATATTTGTATTTATTGTATATGTGACTCAAGGAATATAAGACGTGAAGGAGAATACAAAAGAAAGTAACCGATCAAACAAGCTGGGAATTTTTAGTGCTGGAGTTGGCTTGTATACGAAATCATCAGTATACCATGCCACATATATATAGATATAACAGCTTGCACAAAATAGAAATACTCAGATAGATGTGTGTGTGTGTGTGTGTATATATAAATAAATGAAATGATTGAAAGGGACAAAAAATTTAAAAAAAAAAAAAGGAAAAAGAATATATACCATGATTGATCCAATTAAATGAAAAGAACTGATCCTCATTCATCAATGCAGTTCCTTCTTAACTACAAATTATTCCGTTTTAGATTCCACTTATCAAATTATATTTTAATAATTTTATTTACTGGATTCTCCAGTTTAACAAATTTACTATTTTTTTCGAAAGTGTTTGAATAAACTCTTGTCATTGGATTTTCAAAGTTATCTCTTCCAAGTGCCTTTCGTTAAGTCCAGACCATTAAGAAAAAAAAAAAAAAAAAAGTTAGAAATAAACAAGAGACAAAATTTCAGATTTTGAGAAATCCTTTTGAATACAAAAATTGATTTAAACTACTATTCTAGCCTATAAAAGGAGAGGATTAGAGTCGAAATCAAATCAAAGCGGAGGAGAAGAAAGAGAGAGAGAGAGAGAGAAGAAATAGAAGAGAAATGGAAGAAGAAGAAGAGAAAAAGGAAGGGTCTGAGTGGCAGTGGCTGTCATTCTCTCACCTCACCTCACCTCGGTAACATCATCGCTTATATCAATTATTTTGTGTTTTCCCTCTATCCAACTTTGTTTACCTTTCTCTTCAAGTTTTGCGCAAGAAAAAGTTATTTTTTTTATTATTATTTTAAATTTAATTTTTAATAAATTATTTTGTTAATAGTATATTCAATTCAGAATTTAACTCTTAGTAAAATTATTATCTACTTATTATTTTTACTCGATTGTACATCAATTTGATTTGAGATTATTATTATTAATTCTTGCTAATTAATTTAAGATTATTTTAATTTACATAATTAATTATATCTCTATTCAGAACCCAACAAGTGATATCAAAACTAGGTTAATCTGTGGTTCAAAATTAATTGTGCAAATTAAGATAGACGAATATACAAGTAATATGATTAAACGGATGACTTCAAATTATTCAATTTGGAAGACGAAGATGAAGATGATTGAGAGAAATACACACAAAAACTGTGAAAACTATTTGACAGTAGATAGATATGAGTATCCATCATTATATAAGCAAAGAGGCCAATGCACATGATTTATGAAAGAAATTGTAGAATATGTAGGAGAGGAAAAATGCTCAAAATAAAGTTTTTGTTATTAGAAAGTTAGTGAATTTGAAGCTGGGAGATAGAGAGTCAATAACAGAACACTTGAGTGAGTTTCAAGATCTAGCAAATCAATTGAATATTATGAAATTAACCATAGATGATGAAATGCATGAATTATTACTTTTGAGTTCGTTATTAGATCATTAGAAGATCTTGGTGGTGTCTCTTAGTAACTCTACTCCAAGTGATGTTTTGCCTTCATTTATGATAAAAAAAAAATAAAAAAAATAGTCTCTATAATAAAGATATCAGAAGGAATGATATGAGCATTGATACCTCACAAGTCTTTGTCACAGAGAGCAGGGATAGAAATAAAAGTAGATGTCCTAAGGGATCTTATAAATTCATAGGTAAATCATAGTCGAAATGAAAGTTCAGTTATTATCATTACGACAAAGAAGGATATATGAAAAGAAACTGCAAGATTTAGAAAAATGAATAGAATAGTGAAAAAAATCAGAAAAAGACAGATGATCAGAACACTACTGCAACTGTAGCTGATGACAGTGAAGAACTGGTTGTACTTTCATTTGTTGAAGATCATAGTGACATCACTGATCCTAATACTAAATGGGTTGTTGATTCTACAGCATGATGTCATGCTACACCCAGAAGATATGTTTTTACTATATACAAAGTAGAGAATTTTGGCATAATGAAGATGGGTAATACCAGCTACGTAGAAATTGTGGATATTGGTGATATTTGTGTGCAAACAGATATTAGTTGTATGTTGACGCTGAAGAATGTGCGGTATGTACCAAATTTACATTTTAATATGATTTCTACTAATGCTCTTGACTTAAATGGTTATTACAATCTATTTGGTAGTAAAAAATAAAAACTCACTAAAGGTTCAATTGTGATTACTAGAGGTAGATTGTATCATACACTTTACAAGACTCAGGTAAAGACAATTAGAGATAACTCTGAATATAGTAGAAGAAGATATTTTACTATACTTGTAGCACAAGTGGTTGACTCATATGAGTGAGAAAGGATTGCAAATTCTAGCAAAATAGTCTCTCATTTCCTTTGGCAAAGATATGAGTTTAAATTCTTTTGATGATTGTTCATATGATAAGCAACATAGAATTTCTTTTAGTAATTCTTCTGAAAAAAAAAATAAAATGTAGTTGAGTTAGTCTATTCTAATGTATATGGTCCCATTGATGTGGAATCATTAAGTGGTAGTAGATACTTTGTTATATTTATTGATAATGCTTCACGAAAAGCTTGGGTGTTTGTTTTGAAAAGAAAAGATCAGGTTCTACAGTGTTTCAAGTAGTTCCATACTGTGTTAGAAAAAAAGAAAGAAACACTTTTAAAGTGTCTTCGCAGTGACAATGGCAGCAAATACACTTCAAAAGAATTTGAGAATTACTATCTATAGTATGGAATCATATATGAAAAGATTGTTCCAAGTACTCCTCAACAAAATGGTGTTGCTGAAAGAACAAACAAAACCATCCTAGAGAATGTCAGATACTTGTTAAAAATGGTTAATCTACTAAAGTCATTTTGAGATGAAGCACTTTACACTGCCTACTATATAATAAATCTTTCTCAATCAACTGCTTTAAATTTTAATATTCTT
Source organism: Carica papaya (assembly GCF_000150535.2). The sequence goes on from NW_019014557.1 coordinate 475,466, forward strand.
GATGGAGTATAGTCTGGGAATGATATTAGATACTCTCACTTGAAGGTATTCGGGTGCAAAGCATTTGTGCATGTGCCTAAAAAGCTGAGACAGAAACTAGATGACAAGACTAATATATGCATTCTTCTGCGTTATGAAGTTACAGAGTTTGAGTGCAGGTTGTGAGATCCGGTGAAGAAGAAAGTCATTAGGTACAGAGACATAATCTTCAACGAACACAAAACCTTATTGGATTTTGAGATATAAAAAAAAACTACAAGTGAAGAGATTCATTTTTCTGCATTAATTTCCCCTACAATCAGAAATGTCAGTAACTAAGGGGATGAAAATGATTATGTGTCAGTAATTAAGGAGATGAAAATGATTATGTGTCAGCACTAGTAAATATAACTGATGATATTGAGCAAGGGGGGTAGTCCCCTCCACCTCAGATTGTTGAAGAACCTCACATTAAAAGGTCAAGTAGAACACATCATTTATTTACTAGATATCTCAGTTCTGAGTATATTATAGTTACTGAAAATGGGAGTCAGAGAGCTTCTAAGGAGTGCAGAATCATAAAGAAAAATTTTAGTGGATAAATGCAATGCAACAGGACATGAATTCTTAGAAGAAGATTTAGACTGATCTAGTTAACATGGTAACCAAGATTTCTGACAAATATCAATCTGGCACCAAGACAGGGGGATTGAGTGGAAATTGAGTAACAGATGTGTAGATCTCCCATGGGCTAGAGGGAGAGATTATTAAGTCCAGCCCATTAAGACAAAAAAAAAATACGAAAACAAACAGGAGATAAAATTTTAGATTTTTGAAAATCTTTCTAGGTAGAGAAGTTGATTTAAACTGCTACTCTAACCTATAAAAGGAGAGAAGTAGAGTCGAAATTAGATCAAGTGGAGGAAAAGAAAAATATTCAGAAAGAGAGAAGTTGTGCGAAAAGAAAGAGAAAGAGAGAGATAGAGAGAGAGAGAGAGAGAGAGAGAATAAAGAGAAGAGAAAGGAAGAATAAGCTCATTTTCCTTTTTTAAAAAAAATCTTGGATTCCATGATGAAGATACTTATCTCCTTCTCACTAGAATTAAAACATGTTTACCTAGTCGCTCTATTTGACTTTGATTATTTAATTAATTAGAGACAAAGAATTCTAGTACATGATTGAAACTCATACTTCAGTTGATCTCAACTTAACTTAAAAGGAAGCCATGGAAATAAACAGAGTAGAGGTAGAAGAACTTATTTTATACGTATAAAGAGGAGGAAGAGGAAAGTAGATGAACTTATTTTGATTGATAAGATATTGCAGTTTTAATTTATGCAATTAATTAACGTCTCCAACTTGTTTGTCAGAAAAGATATATGCTGACTAAATTCATGTAAAGTCAACTAAAACTTGTGAATCTTCTAAATATTTATACAATGAGTCATACAAAATAATACAAGTGCAATGTAAAATGGAGAATAAAATTGATATTTTTAAAATATTTGTAAAAAGTATTCTGAAAATTTTATAATAATAGGTTAAGTTGTTTAACTTAAAAGACTGGTGGTGGCATTATTTCTAATTTTTAATATGAGGAAGAACAACGTATTTTCTCAAATAGAGGAGAACCAGGACGACCCCCTATCACATTTGTTGCTGCATCTTCTAACTCCCTGCTCCAACTGGAGGGACATGCATGACAACAGCTTACACTAAAATATTCAACGGTGATAAGTTGCTCACCGCACTTGATCAGTTTGTGACTTGTTCTTCAGTTCAGTAGATGCCTTAACCAAGTCTTCAGTCGTGGCCGGCTTATGCAACTGCAGTCAAACAAAACTCTCATTCAATTATTTGCACAGATAAAAATTTCACTAAAACAATATGCATCGCTTTCATCGGTTCGAATTTCGTAATAAAACCTAAAACTCATCAAACTAACTTCCCTTTTATCACAGCTGTAGATAACTTGATGACCTTTTTTGCTGGTGCAGTTTCTGCAAATTCAACCTAGTCTGAGAAATAGTTCGCATGTCCTTTTACTGAATTTAATGAGAAGGAGAAGTCAAGTTGTCATGAATTGTGTTTAACTAAGTCTAACAGATTTTTCCAAAATCCAAAACTATGGATGGTCATACAATAAACAAGAAATCAAGGTATCAACTAGGCTAATGACGTTACAGTGTATTAATAGCTGGAGAAGTGATTATTTTTCACTTATTCAAAGAATTACAACGTGCTGCTATTTATGTCCAGGACCTTAATGTATAAAATGTATGTAATAAAGAGTTGGGGATCTGATAGAAAAAAAAATGATCGTACGCATGCTTGAATAAAAATAGTGGAGCGTGATGATGCTGATGAGTGAGAATTTGGCAGTGATTAGCTTCTGAATTTGTGGTGTTCAACGATGCAATCTTGGCCAAGTAATATCATGAATATGCCCTTGCAAGTCAATGTCACCATCTAGAACATTGAGCTAGGATGAAAGCATTATAATTGAGGCTTAGTTTGAGGCAAGTGAGAGGATCAGTTGATTGGTTTGCCATTTTGAACTTGCTCTCAGGCAACGATAATCAGAAATATATGTTTCATTTATTGCGAAAGACGAGGTTGGCAGACAAGTGACAACAATATTGTAGCAATGTACAATAAGAGGTTATGGAATAGGAATGCAAAGCTCATTAAGAAGTGATCAGCACCATAGGAGTTTGGAGATGGGGGTGGCTACAGCATGACATTTAGCTTCAATTAAGGATCGGACCATCATTTTCTGCTAAGGGAGCACCAAGAGACTGGCGTAGAGCCAAGACAACTGATGAAGGCTGAATTAGAACAAAGATTATCTCAATCACCAGCCTATTCAACATTTGAGAATATAATTAATTGATGTGGAAGTTGCTTTTGAATTGCAGGCCAAAGTCAGATGCCCTTCAAGTCTCATGAGAGCCTTTTGAGAGCTTGTCAGTGGATAACTTTCGGATGGTGCACAGCCTGTGCAATCTCATTAATAGTGAATACACTACCAGAGTGTGTGAAGAAGGGCTTGTCAGTGGATAGCTTTTGGATAGTGCATGACCTGTGCAAGCTTATTAATAGAAAAGCAACTACCATAGTGTGTAAAGGAGAGATATTGGAGAGATCCAATTACAGTGCCGATGTTCAATAGCATCAGCAGGTTGGCTAGGATCATTGAGAACCAGGGCTTGCAACAAGGACATAAAGCTAATGACCTTAGAATCATGCATGTTGATTTTGTATAGGAGATCAGATATAAACTTCTATTTGATGAGGAATATGCTAAAGGAATTCTTAACAGTTTCTACACACACAAAAAAAGTGAAGATTACTGAGGTGCTCAAGGACAATTTTGAGGAAGAGCTATGACAAAAGATTGCATGAACTTGTTACAGCTGCTAGCGAGAAGCAGCTTATCAACATAAACAAGGAAAAAAGTGGTGGTAAGACCTGACTAAGATGAAAAAGAAAAACAACAATTCTAGAAATGGTGAAACCAAAGATGAGCAGGACCACTTTTAGAGTTAGATATGAATGATTATGAAAAATATCCAATGATTGATTCCAAGACAAAATATCAAATTAATTTCCGAAATTTGGGACTTGTTATAATTTAGTCCCTAATGTTCTTCCATTGTAATCTGATTGCCTATATTTTCTATTTGTTTCAAATGTTCACTTTTATTCTACTTTTTTTAAAAAAAATAAAACTTAAAATAGATACATCCTATTTGGATACTATAAAATGCAGCTCAAAAAAATATTTTAACTAATTTAATTAAATTAATAGATTAGTAATAATATTAAGCCTGATTAGTGGTAGAATGTAACTAATAGTAAAAATTATTTATTTCTATATAAACAGTTTTAGAAACCAATATATGCATGTATATGTAAACCGTAGGGCCTACCAAAAAATAATGGCATAAAGATAGAAAGCTTTTGGGGGAGACTTTGAGGTAAGGAAGAGAGAAAACACAGAACAACTACTGTACCGGAGAGGGAAACGTGACTGTAGCGAATTTAAGGCAGGGAAGAGAGACAACAAAAAGTAGAGGCAGGAGATGCTATAGAAGAGAGAAACAAACAAAGAACACCTACTGTGCAGGAGAGAGAATGTGGCTTGAGATAGTCTGAGCCAGGAAAGAGAGAGAACAGAAAGCGAAGCCAGCACGTCTACAGTGGAAGCACAGAGACGCAGGTTGGTGGTCTTGGTGCAGGAGAGAGGTAACATACCATGCTGCTAGGATAGTGACAGAAACTTGCGGCTGAGAAGATGACGGGAAGGAAAATGACGATCTGGTAGAGGATGAGAGGAAGCTTGCAACTGAGAAGAGAGAGAACTTGATTTTTTTAAACCGTTAGTGACAAAGAGAACAAAAAAATTCTGTGCTCTGATACTCTGAACAGTTATGAAACAATTCAGTAGTTAATTTTATTACCAGATGAATATGTTTTTACGATGTTACAAAACACCAGCATCTGGCGTTCTAATCTTATAAAATATTAAGATGTAGAATCTACTAATATAATAATATAATGATAATGATAAACATAAATTATAATATATATACGAGTATATTTATCCCTTTATGAAACAAGGCTTAAGGTGCCTGTTTGAGAGGTCATGAAAATTTTTTCTTAAATCAAAGAACCCAAATGCAGCCAATTTTCTTAAGGTTCCTGTTTCAAGTTTGTGATGAGTGGAAGTTTTGAAGCAGGGAAAGCATTAGCAGTTAAAACTTCAAAGTTTCTGCAAGTCGGGAGATTTCTGGTACAGGGAGATCATGAAAAGAATGAGAGTGAGCATCCGATTCATCAGATGATGCAATCAAAAGAAGAAGACCGAAAATGTAAGGGAAGGAGCTTGGTGCAGAGGATGAGGTCGTTTTCAACAATGTATCTATATTTTCGTTCAGTGAGACTGTTGTGTTGAGTGTGTGGAGGCAAAAGGTGAGTGATGCCATGTGCTTCAAGAAATTCACCTCAATCATCAGTATAGAGTTGAATAACGAGGTATGAAAATATTTCTCAACCACTCTTGAATTTGGGAAATACACTTGAGACATCAGATTTCTTCTGAATAATATAGAGCCAGTTATATCTTGTGAGTGATCGACAACATAATAGTTAAATTATTTATTGAAGAAATTGGAGCAAGGCCATATACATAAGAAAATAAAAGCTCAAGAGGTTTGCTAAAAGCTATGGAGGAGATATTTTACCTTTCGATCCTAGATATAAACTCAACATTGATGAAAAAATATCTTATTACTGTATGAAAGAGAACTTACAGCTTCTGCTAAAGGAAACCAGTGAAATGATCGGGCAAAAGCATCATCTTGTGAAGGAAGGCTGTCATGATTCCAATATGTCAATTTATCAAATTTAGCTTTCATCTCCCAATACAAGTCCCTTTCACTCATGTCAGAAGTTTTTTGCTTTTCGTGACTCCTCTTTCCAAGGACAAAGCCTGCAGGAAGGTAATTCAAAGGATATTCTTTGGAACTGTTATGAAATATAAAAATGGCATCAAATCAATTAACCGATAAAAATTTATGGAGACACTGTAAACTTCACTAGCACAAATATTTAAGATGCCTTATAAAGTAACATCCAAATGATATAAAACCAATTAACCAAAAAAAGCCTATAAAATTGAAATATAGAAATCAGAGAGGGCTGTATTCTGTCAAGAATTAGAGCTTAAATTTTCTATTGACATTTTTATCATAATTGTTGAATACCATATTTTATTATTTAATTATTTAGTATTATGTAATTAAAATTTTATAAGAATAATAATCTCATAAAATTATAATTATAATAGAATAAGAATTTCTTTATTAATATATTAGAAATTCTATAAATACCATAAGTATAACAACTTAAAAGGTGAGAGATAAAATTTTTTTTTTTTTTCAAATTCTACATGATATCATAACCAAATAAAATTATTTTAGACTTCTAATTTTAAAATTCTTTTCAAACCCCAAAATAGCACAATATGCTGGGTTGGTACCTTTTTATCCAAATCTACTCTCACCACCACCCAAAATGAATTTGAAACCACCGATGTGTTATGTGGTGTTTACGGTGATTTTCAGCTGCACTCTTGAAGCGCCAGTAAAATGTTACAGCCGCCCATTTGCATACGTGAGTAAAAAACTACAGCCGTACATTTGCAAGCACCAGTAAAAAGTGCAGCCGCACATCCACAAGCATTAGTAAAAAGGTACAGCCGCACGTCCGCAGACGCTGGTAAAAAGTTACAACCGCACATCTACAGATGCCGGTAAAAAAGACTACATCATTCTATTTTTCTGCGGACGTTCAGAGATCTGTCCGGAGAAGACAAGCCAACCCGACTTCGAGCTGTTTTTTGAGCCAACTACGAGCCGTTTTAGAGCCGAGTCTGAGTTATTTTAGAACCAAACCCAAGCCGTTTTAAAGTTGAACCCAAGTCGTTTTAAAGCCGAGCCGAGCCATTTTGAGTCAGGTCGAGCCATTTCGAACTCGATCAAGCCATTTTGAGTCAGACCGAGTCGTTTTGAGTCAGATCAAGCCATTTGAGCCGAGTCGAGCAGCGTAAACCTCTGGTAGATTACATGATGAGTCTTTAGAATTTAATTTATAAATTGAGCATGTGCAATATCCCTACACCAACTTGAGGAGGGACGTTAAATACTATATTTTATTATTTAATTATTTAATTATTTAATTATTTAGTATTATGTAATTAAGATTTTATGAGAATAATAATCTTATATTATTAAAATTATAGTAGAATAAGAATTTTCTTATTAGTAGATTATGAATTTTATAAATATTTTTAAGTGTAACAAATTAAAGAGTAAGAAATAAAGTTATATTGTTTCTCCAAATTCTACAATAGTTCATAATCAAATCTCGATACCTACTAATACATTATGATAACACTCCCAGGCTGGCTTTACATCTAAGCACCATTAATGCAATTTGGCATAATGCACTACATTCTTATATCCATTGGCACTCTGCCCTCGAGACACTATAGACGCCTCTGCAAAACCAATATAGCTGTTTTACCCTTAAATGCCTACAATATGTTAAGCATGAGAGTTCCGAGTGAATTTCAAAATTAAAATTTATTGTTTAGTTTCTCTTTATAACCTGCATAATTTACTTTTGTAAGTTGCAGTTGTCTTGATCAGTGTCTTATCTTGAGCAGTGCCATGAAAAATATTATTGTCTTTTATTTTTATGATGTATCAGTCATGTACAGAAGAAAATACTTGTAAAAAGCAGTAGCATGAGAAAAAAATCTGCAAGAAGAAACAAACTTTTAAGGTTTCTCTCCAGCAGTTTGTTTTTCCACTTTTTTGTGTCAACTTTCACATCATTATACAAAAACTAACAGGATAATCGTAGACAAATAGTATGCAGAGGACACTCAACCACTTGTTCCACTTACATCCTGAGCACCTCCCGATATTTGGGCCAAGTATTTAGCACCTAAAAATAAATAAATTTATTATTCTCTTACAATCGAAGGATCAAAAACCTTGTGACATATTAGTGCAAAACTCTGCTTTGTACTCAGGATGACAGCTTTGGTTTCTTTTTTATTTTTTTTGAGTAAAAGTAGAAAATGGTTGAATAGAGAAACAAGCTTCTGTCAAGATACCATCATATGTAAGAGGATCAGACCACAAATCTAATCAACAGTCCCACCTAAGGAAGAACTCTAGCTCTAGCCTAAGATTGTCCTATCTAATACTGAATGTATCACTGTTTGACAACTTGTATCTTATTCACATTTATTGATAAAACTTTTATATATTGTGACCAGTTAATCTAGTTGGAAAATTCTCCAAGACATCTTTAGTAGTATCAGGGGCCTAAGTGCTCCCACCAGCCACTCATAAACCTTCTTCAATCACCAAGTCTGACTCCAAGAAACCTCCTCTTTGGCAAACCCACTCTGGTCTCACCTGGTGTTATTCCGACTAGCACCAACCAACCACTGCTTTCCATCAAGGAAACAACACAGCTTCCCTTAAAGCTTTCACCATACAACCACTGTCAAGAGCGTTGGTCATTTAGCTCTGATGAGTTAGCTCGTAGCAACAGAACTAAACATAACTAGAGGAGAAGAAAGAGGAAGAACTTAGGAGGGAGAGCTGTAGTCAAGAGAAAAGAAGAGAGGAAATTTGAATCTGTAATTTGAATTTCTGGCATACCTTAATAGTTGTCAAAATTTCCCATTTATATCCCAATTACAAGTGCGTTAAGGCTATGAACAGAATAAAATTCTAACTCGATCCCACCAACTTGCCTAACATGATTGCATGAATTGACCCAGTCGGTCATTACCCCTTAGCTCAACGCCTAAGATAAACTTTGAAGGGTTTACTTAGACTCGAATTACTTGTACTGACAACCACCTGCCATGACAAGCTTAGTTCCTTCTTATCTTTGGTCTAGACTTCTTGCCTACAGAGATAGCAGCAATGTCTATTCAGAGCCATGGCCAATGCCTTGCCAACAATTCCTAACCCTTTCTACAACCTTTAGTAGAGAGAAGACTGCTTGATCCTTCATAAAATCCTTGCTTCAATTTTAGAGGGAGTTACTCCTTTCATAGCATCAGTTGCTACCATTCATGAAGCCTGGCTCAAACTGGAAAAATTACGTGCAAAGAATCATGTGGAAAAGCTAACTGTGGCTCAAGGCTTTAGGTCAAGGATGAATATCTCAACAGATTAAAGCTACTACCACTAATATGCTTCAATTGATGCTCCAATGTTAACGATGATCTTAATAAACATTTGAATTCAGCAAATGTTGGCAATAAAGGGATCTCCACAAATATTAGGGTGCATGATTCCTCCATGAAGTTTGAAGAGTGCATGACAAATCTTTTGCATATGAATTATAATTTATATTGAAATCAATTAGCTTCCTTATATATATATATGTATATTATCATGAATAAAATCACCAACTACAAAGACCTCTTTTCTAAAAGATTAGAAATTCTCTTAGACGAGTCTTGTCATAAGCCGAAAACCTGAGAACCAAGCCACTTGTTTGCTTTGGGACTTTTACATTAGAAGGCCCTGTGACTAGATCCAAAGCTCAGGACCATGCCAAATTAGTATTAGAGTCACTAGTCATGGGGACTGAAGGTTTGAAGAATAGAAAATCTTCTTCTACTTGCCTTAATTTCATTCTTGGTGGTGCTACAATTTATAAAAAATAAAGCAACAAAATAATAACTTCGTAATAAATTTATGGGGAGAAGGAATTGCAGAAATGGTTATAACTATTCTGAGATTCTCTCCACTAGGCAAAACAGAAAAGAAACAAATTTATTTTCTTATATTTTCTATACTCCCCCTCAATCTAGTTTACATAGATGTTAAGTAAACCTAAATTGGATACAATATTATCAAAGGTTCTCCTTGGCAGACCTTTTGTTAGGATGTCCGCAACCTGTTGACTTGTTGAGATATGCATAAGGGTTATAGTTCTATCTTCCAATTTTTTCTTGATAAAGTGTCGATCGATTTCTATATGCTTAGTTCGGTCATGATGAACTGGATTTTTGGCCATGCTAATGGTAGATTGGTTATCATACCAAACTTTCATAGAGATACCTTCATAAACTTTCAGTTCTACAAATATCCTTTTCAACCACACTCCTTCACATATTCCATTATCAAGTGCTCGAAATTCAGAATCTGCACTGCTACGAGATACACAGACTGCTTTTTACTACACCAAGTTACTAGATTGCCCCAGACATAGGTACAGTATCCTGATATAAATTTTCTGTCAGTTACTGATCATGCCCAATCAGCATCAGTGAAGATTTCAATATTCCTTTTTTTTTGTTTTCTGAAAGAACAATCATTGACCTAAAGTCATCTTTAAGCATCTCAGAATTCGATATGTAGTAGTCATGTGCTTCTCAGTTGGTTCATTCATGAATTGACTCACTGTACTAACTGCAAAACTGATGTCAGGTCTAGTGTGTGCTAAATAGATGAGTTTGTCCACCAGTCTCTGGTACCTTTCTTTATCAACCTTTTTACCACTGATGTTGAATCCAAGTTTTATGGTCGGATCCATAGGTGTGTTAGTAGGTTTACTTCCGAGCATTGCGGTCTCTTTCAGGATATCAAGAACATATTTTCATTGTGATACTAAAATTCTCCTTTTTGACCGGGCTACTTCCATACCAAGAAAGTATTTCATCATTTCAAAATCTTTAATTTCAAACTCCTTAACTAGGAATTCTTCAAGCCTTTGAATTTTCTCAATATGATCTCCTGTCAAAATAATGTCATCTACATAGACAATCAATATAGTTTTTTTACCTGAGATGCAGTGTTTAACAAAAAGTGTATGATCTAATTGGCATTGCCCATACCCTTCTTGTTTTACTACTTTTGTGAACCTGTCAAACCAAGCTCTTAGATATTGCTTTAGACCATATAGTGACTTTTTGAGCCTGTACACTTTTTGAGGATAATCAGTTAGTTCAAATCCTGATGGGATATCCATGTATACTTCTTCTTCTAGGTCACCATTCAGAAACGCATTCTTTACATCTAGCTGACAAAGTGGTCAATCAAGATTAGAAGCAAGTGACAATAATACCCGTATTGTATTATGCTTGGCTACTAGAGCAAATGTTTCTTGATAGTCTATTCCATAAGATTGAGTAAAGTCTTTTACTACTAGGCGAGCCTTGTATTGATTTATACTCTCATTATGATTGTATTTTGTTGTAAAGACCCACTTGCATCCAACCTGACGCTTTCCTGTGGGCAGATCAGTTAACTCCTATGTCCCATTTTTCTCAAGTGCTCTAATCTCTTCTTGGATGACAGCTTTCCATTCCGGTATTTCCAGAGCTTCATGAATAGACTTTGGCTCTGGTGAATTACTGTCTAGCCTGCACACAAATACATGATGTTTTGAAGACAACTTACCAAATAAGATATAGTACTGTATCGGATGTTTGGTGCATGTTCGAGTCCCTTTTCTCAAAGCTATAGGCAATTCATTGTCAATATCAGTAGCAGGGATAGATGTCTCATTACTTGTAAATTTATGAGTACCTGGAGCCGGAACAGATTCATGGCAAGGCTTGTCTGATTCAGTGCCTTCCCTCCTTGGTTTTTGTTTCTTCTAGTGTAGACATGTAACTCATTATTTGCAGTAAATGTATTTTCTGTTCCTGACACTAGTTCAGGTTCTTTCTGTGTGGTTTTTGCTGAAGTATTGGTGATATATTCAGGTTCCAGGTGGGATAAGATGAATAGAGAGGAGGTGAATAGAGAGGAGATATGCTAACATCCCGCAACTGATATTCCTGAGTAAAGTTCTCCCCTTGAATATCAGTTATGGAATAAAAAGGTTGATTTTCAAAAAATGTAACATCCATGGTGTTATAAAATCGACGTGTACCCGGAACTAGATACTTATATCCTTTCTGATGGGTAGAGTAACCAACAAAGATGCATTTTACAGCCCGTGGATCAAGTTTCCCTTGAAGATGTGGATGAATATGAACATATGCAGAACACTCAAAAACTTTGAGTGGTAGGCAATTTATGATATGGGATTAAGGAAAGGTTTGTGAAAGTAATTTATATGGTGACTAGAAATTGAGAATACGGGAAAACATCCGATTTATCAAGTAGGTGACAGTGAGTATAACCTTTCCCCAAACAAATTTTGGGACGTGAGTGGTAAACATGATTGAGCGGGCAACCTCCAGGATGTGTCGGTTTTTCCTTTCAGCTATACTATTTTGTTGTGGGGTATGGGCACACGAGTTTTGGTGAATAATGCCATGATCGGTGAAATATTTCCCAAGAGAGGTTTCGAAATATTCACATGCATTATCGGATTTTAAAACTTGAATATTGGTATGAAATTGTGTTTGGATCATAGCATTGAATTTTTTGAAAATAAGTCCAACCTCAGATTTTTCTCTCATAAGAAATATCTAAGTAATTCTTGTATGATCATCAATAAAAGATATAAACCACCTAGTTCCGGTAATGTTAATGACTCGAGAAGGTCTCCATGCATCGCTATGAATTAACGCGAATGGTTTAGAAGATTTATATGGTAAACTAAGAAAAGAATTGTGAATGTGTTTTGATAATTGGCATATTTCACATTGAAATGAAACAGGATCTTTATTCTTAAACGGTGAAGAAAACAACTTTTTTATATAAACAAAATTTGGGTGTCCTAATCGATAATGCCATAACATGATATTTTGGTCATTATCTAAATGACTTATAGAAACAGAATTTGCACATATTGCGCTTTGAGTTTGTCCCCTAGAAATGTCTGTTTGAAGAAGGTATAGTTCTGAAATCATCCTAACATTGCCAATCATCCTCTCCGAATCTAAGTCCTGAAATTCATATAAATTAGAGACAAATTTAGTAACACATTTCTACACAAAGCTTGCTCACTGATAACAAATTACAGTCTAATTTTGGCACATAAAAGACTGAATGAAGTGTCAAATTTGGAGATAAAATTACAAAGCCACATCCAGCCACTTTGGAGACAGACCTATCAACAATTTTAATCAAAATATTTTCTTCAGATTTACTGTAATTTTGGAGCAGTGACACATCTCTAGTTATATGATCTGACGCTCCAAAATCAACCACCCAAACCTGTTTTGCTGAACACACAGATAAATCATGAATTTTACCTTTGTGTGCCACTGATTATTTGATGGGAGGCTGATAATTTTTTTGGGTCAAAATTTTCTTAAGTGCTTCCAGCTGCTCGGGGCTAAAGGGGCTACTCTCCACAGAACTCAAAGAGGCTTCTCCAGCAGACGCGTGACTGCCATGGTGGTTGGTTTCTGGTCTAGGCAACTTTCGGTCAGCTGGTTTTCCATGGAGTTTCCAGCATTTGTCGTGGACATGGCCAGACTTTTTGCAGTGGTCGCACCAAGGCCGACCTTTCTTCCCCCTCGGGTCCTGAGTTCTCGTCGAGAGTGCAAAAGCGTTTTCGACAGATTGAGTGAGTTGCGCATCACCCATCATCACTCTTCTTCGGCTTTTTTCTTGTCGAATCTCGAAAAAGACTTCGCGGATGCTAGGTAATGGTTTGATGCTAAGCACTGGGCCTCGGACTTCATCAAGGTTGTTGTTCAAACCTAGCAGAAATTTGAAAATACATTTCTCCTCCACAAATGACCGAAAATTTCTGACGTCCTCGGGACAGTTCCATCTCCTTTCTTCGAAGGCATCTAGTTGCTGCCAGCTGCGAGATAGAAGGTTATAATATTGAGTTACATTTAGCTCATCTTGTCTCAGTTCGTGAAGGGTGGACTCAATTTCAAAGATAGCTGATGTATTTTTCTTGCTGGAATAGAGTTCCCGAACTGTCTCCCAAATTTCCTGTGCACTCTCGTAGAGAAGGAAATTTTCTGCGATGTTGGGCGTCATCGAGCTTACGAGCCACGACATCACCATATTGTTATCAATCATCCATATTCAAGCATTCGGGTCATTCGCCGGTGGAGGTAAGAGTTCACCAGTGAGATACTCTTCGCAACCTTTGCCTCGGATGAAGAGTAATATTGACGACGACCACTGAAGGTAATTGCTACCATTCAGCTTATGCCCAGTGATGAGTGATGAGGATGGTTCAACCAAGCCATGGCTGGTAGGAAAAGGATGGTAAGAGCCCGATGAAATCTCGGGTGGAGAAGACGGTAGTTCTCTCGAGGCCATTTTTGACAGTGGCTCAATTGGGATGATTATCCTGGATCAGAGTTGCTCTAATACCATGAAGATTTGAAGAATAGAAAATCTTCTTCTACTTGTCTTAATTTCATTCTTGGTGGTGCTACAATTTATAAAAAATAAAGCAACAAAATAACAACTTCCTAACAAATTTATGGGGAGAAGGAATTGCAGAAATGATTATAACCATTCTGAAATTCTCTCCACTAGGCAAAACAGAAAAGAAACAAATTTATTTTCTTATATTTTCTATAGGGACTCCAAAAGTTTTCAATGTTTATAAGGCAATATCAGGAAGACTATGCCCACTTGAAAGAGAGGCAGCACGAGCTCACAGCTTAGGTCAAAAACCTCTCCCTGAAACTTTCAGCCACAAGGAGGGAGGATCCTAACACTACCAGCTGAACCAAAATAAAATAAAAGAAGTCAACCAACTCCAGCAGTGATGCAGAAGGGGGAAGTACGATATCATGGTTTACAAAACTAGAATTTCCTTCCTACAATGGCTCGACCAATCTGCTAGGGTGAATTAACTGGTGCAAGCAGTTCTTCCAACACCAAAAGACTGCTAAAGAAGACAAGGTGGGCTTAGCCTCTTTTCACCTTGAAGATGATTCCCAATTATAGTTCATGAGGCTTGAGCAAGACTGACCGAAGCTCTCTTGGGAAGAATTTAAATCCTAACACAACCTTAGATTTGTCAATACATAAAAACAAATTGGGAGCACTGGTTAAGTTGAAGTAAAAAGGAAGAGTCGCGAATGGCGTTTAAAGCAGCTCTTAAGTGTGTCAACCCTCACTCCTGAGCAATGTGCATCCGAGGTAGAATGAGACCAACATTTGGCCAAAAATCACACACGAAGAGCTGTAGTTAGGTAAGAAGCTGGTTTCTTTACGTTCTATGTCGGCACTTGCAGACAAGCTTCATTTCGAGGAAGGGAGAAATGTTACATTGCAAAAGAAAAAAAGGCCTCAGCAGGAAATTCTTTAGGATAGATTTATTGGAAAGACATGTAAGTATGGGAACCATAGCAGCAGTAAAGAAATGGAGTTTGAGTACATAGTTGGCCAGGAAATCAGTTTCTTTAAGGAATCAATGAGAATTAGAATTCTTTTTAAATTTTTTATTAAGTATTTAAATTTATATTAGAGAATTGGGATAAAACTGAACTTATGATTCCTATTTATATTCAAATTAGAGAATTGGAATAAAATCAGGATTATGATTCCTAAAATTATAATAGGAACCCAAAATCAATTTACTGTAGTAAACATATTACCATAAAGAAAATCATCAACTATTAATTCCAAGAATTCTTCTCTAGAAGATAAGATGTTCTAGTAGATGAGCTTTAGAGTAGGCCAGAAAGGCCAAAAATAGATTTATTATAGTAATACACTATCATAAAATCGTGTAGCATGCTTGCTGACTTCACTTTAGAAGACCATGCGACCAGATCTAAAAGCAGGACCATGACACACTATTGTGGAAACTGGACCCAACCAAATTAACAATTAAACAGCTAGGACCATATTGAGAAAGCTAAAACTCTGCCCTAATAAAAATAACTCGGAAGTTGTTGACATTCTCAGTTGAATTTCTGATCTGGACACTGATGGTAGATGTCCAGGCCTTCATCTTTTTGGGAATGTCCTCTGCGATGCGGTTTCAAAGAGATGGGCCAAAAAACTCAAAATGTTTAACAAAAATGAGGGGAGAAAAAAAAAAAGAGATCGAAAATAAATAAGGGACAGAGTTAGGGAAAGAGCGTAAAAACAAGATAAGGGTCAGTAAACTATATGACACCGAATTTATCGATCACTGTGTTAAGTACCAGAATAGCCAGCTGGTAGAAGGATTGTTGCTCCTTGCAGCTTCCTTCCTCTGAAATGGACTTCTTCCACTTTTAACCCATCAACCCCAATGCCTACACCCAAAAAAAGAGCAATTATTAGAGAACTACCCAAAGGAGGGAGGAGAGAGAGGAGGAGAGGGGAATTACCGGCAGATTTGGGTTTGAAGTAATCAGAAACGGCACAAGAACCATCGTACTTGACGCAGCAAGGGAGCTGGTGGACGTGACCACTGAGGTTCACCACTGATAAATTATCGTCTCGGCTTAATTTTATTGAACGTCCCTCTCCCTCCATCGTTTCCCCTTTTGATTGCTTCACTCTTCAGACTAACTCTAAACCCTAACATTAACCCTAGCTCTAACTCTAACCCTAACCATCCGTCTCGGGCTAGAGTCTCAAATCGTCAAACCCGCACTTTTTCTGCTTGTTTCACTAGTGCCACACTGACGAACTTTGTTTCCCGCGCTTTCTAACTCCTCTTTTCTTTTTTTTATATCTTACTTATTATTAGTACTTATTTTTTATGTATATATATCTTATCTTTTTGTTCAGGTAAATAATTGCATTATTTAATTATTACGATAAAAATAATCCCTACGGACTACTAATATTTTTATTACAATAAGTAAATAAAAATATCAAATTTATTTTTATATAAATTTTATATAGATAAATTATCTAATAAATTAATACTATAATACCAATAAAAGAGATTAAAATTTGTATTAATATTAACCATAAAAATTAGACTTTAATACATTTGTGAGTTCAGAAACAAACTACTGTATGCATGCATTCATATGTATATATGATTGATATCTAAAAACATAAGATGTATATGTTTATTATATGAATGTATATATGTAAGTATGTGTCCATGCATGTACATATGCATCTTTTGATATGAATGATTTATACTTATAACGTCTATATATATTTGTATGAGTGCGTATATGTGATGCTATACATGTTCTACCGTCTGTATGTATTTGTATACGTCAGCAGTATGTATGTGTGGTTTGTGTATATCTAAGTTTATGTTTGTGAAGTGTATAAATATAGAGCTATTACTTTTCTTTTTTGTTAAAAAAAAAAAAAAAAAAAAAGAGCAATCAAATTTTAATTATTTTTATTTTTTAAATAATATTTTAACTGTTATACATATTTTACAATTTTATGCATGAATATATATATATAGAAAATAAAAATTAAAAATATTTTTCATATATTAAATAGAGGCACAAGTTTAAGTTGTTATATAAGAAAAAAATTTAATTTTTTCAGACATTTTGAAATGTAAAAATATATGCAGTATGTGTTTTTACTTTCGAAAATGTTCATGTCTACCTTACCTTAAAAAATAATTAATTATTTTCAAAACAAACCATTTATTTTTATTTTCATTTCTAAATATTATTTTTATTTTTAACTTCTAAACGTATAGATATGTAATACGTATATATAAGAAAGTTAGGAAAAACCTTTTGTGTATCAAAATGAATATAAATCCATTATGCTTCTCTTGTTTCTCTTGCTTTGGTGAAAGTAAAATCTTGAAGCAAAATGAGAACAACTGCTCAATAGTGAAGAGGAAGGAGAGTGACCATCTTGAATTTGTTTAAATCTACTTTCATCTGAGAATAATACAAGATTTACTTAAATACAACATTTCCTTTGCATGATTCTATTAGTTGTACATTAAGACCTGAATCTACAAAATCAAAATCTAGACCCCTTTCACCTTGAATGGGAATTGGAATCAGGACGTCAAAATCAAGTTTCAGCCCTCTGGATCGGTTGAATCTCCTGGACTTTCCAGTTCAGCCATGCTTGCAGAAGCAAAAGATTCAAATGATTCTACTGATGAGAGGGAAGAAGCAGTTTCGTCTGAATCGCAGACTACGTCATCATGTATAACTATGTGATCATCATCAATTTCTGATGCATCCGAACCAGATGTCCCTAGTAGAAGTTTATTTATTGCAGACTTAGCAGTTTCCACAAACCATTCATCCTCTGGAAGTGCACTGATGAGACAATGCCATGTAAATTGAGAGTTGAAAGCAGAGATGATGAAAAGAATATTTGAAGAGCCATGAGTTACCTTTGTGGATCCACACTTCTAGAAGAAAATGTCCTAATTGCCCGAGCAATTATTGCTGAAGCAATGTGGTGTACATGGCGAGACGGGTAACCCGCAAAACGTGCAATTTCAACGGTGAAGTGCATGTCAAGAATTAACTGCCAAGATATTTAACAAAAAGCTGAGTGCATAAGTTGAAATCTAAGGGACGGAGATAAAACAAAGGATCAGTAATAAGTTTCTTAATCCAACTTTTCTTAGTTACTGTGGATTACTTCCCATGTTCTGCTCTTCCTTTTTCGTTTCTGTTTGCTGTAACATTTTTTGCAATACTTTTACAAAAGAAATTCTGTTTCCGCTTTTGTTATAATGTTAGATCTGTATTTAATCCATATTATACCATAAAAATGACTTAAAATATACACAAGGATTGATTTCACATTATGGCAAAAGATATACACAAACAAAAAAAATACCTTCACATTTACATATACAAATATATACACAAACAAAAAATAGATTCCAGTCATTGAAAAGAAGAATCACCTGCTGCAATCCAAGAGCCTGAAGCGGGGCTGACTGATCCTCAAACACACCCCAGAATTCTTGTTCATCAGACAACCACATCACCACTGTCTCTGTTAGTCTAGCAAGTAAAATTTTCTGTAATTTCTCTTTACCAAGTAGCACATCTCCAGCCACAGTTGCTAACTGCTGCAGCTTTGCAAATAATGCCTGTAATATGATAAGAATCTCAAAATCAGTACCAGATATATTGGTGGGAAATGTGTAACATGAGCAAAGGCAGCTTGTTTGAGAGGGGAGCTTTGGAAAAAAAATGAAATGATGACATAATCTGAAGCCATTACAACAAAGCATCTTCCATCAGCAAGCATGGAGCAAAACATGCAGTGACACATAAACGAGTTGCTTTCTTTCATTTTTACACTTATACAGAAACCAGGTTAAAAAAATGTGATCTGACACACAAAGAAAGTTCCATTTTTCTTAATCTTCATTCTTTGATTAAAATTTTATGATCACATTTGCACATAAATTGGCAGGAATAAAGAAAATAATGGAGCTGATGCCAAGGGCAGAAGAAATTCGGCATAATTTACAAAATAAATCAAAGCTAAAAAAGGTCAAAAGCATGCAAAAGATGACTGCTAACATTTACAACACCCAAGTATAATATCCAAAGCCAATAAGAAGAAAATTTCAAATTTAGAGAAACAAAGACAACCAGAAATGGTAGTGAAGATAGATTATCAGAATTCCAATATAAAAGAGAAAGGAAAATAACCTGAAATGGTAGTGAAGGTAGATGATCAGAGTCCCAATAATCTTCCCCATCCCCAGTCAAATAAATTTTAGCATTTAATCTTGTTTTGCCTTCTCTTGAATAAATAAAACTCAGAACATATTGTCGACAAAAATGATCACGGAGCTTGTCAAATGAATGCTGAAGATGGCGCTTCCATTCCTTCAGTTCCGGAGTGGAACCATTAGGTAAAATGGCTTCACTTTGTTCATCGCTTTCATTCTTTGGATTCCAAACTTTCACAACAGCATTTGGTAAAAGTTCATCTACAATTGTAAATGCTATTCCCAAAAGGGCAAGCTGTTCTGAATCTGTTTCTGCTCTAAACAATATGGGCTCCTTCAGCTCTACAAGACTCTCATCATCAGAGGGGCCAGGTAGACCTTTAATCAGCACATCCATATATTTATCAAAAAGTTGAGAGATTCTTGTCAAAATATTTCCTCCAAAATGCAAAACCACCAGTGGGGTTAACTGCTCCAGTATATCCTGTAAAATGTACTTTCACTCTGAATTACATGATGAATGGGTAAAACTTTATCTAATCAATAAGAAAATCATGCAAATTTGTAAGCATGTACTAATTTTTGTCCTGCATGATCAATAAAGATTTCCAATTTTTAGTTGTAAGCATGTAACAAATATTCGTGCACTGCTACAATCAATGGAGATGTCCAGTCTTAGTTTAGATTAATCCAGGATTCTCTTATGTATAAATAGTGAACAAATAAAATATTGCCAAATGTTTGAGAGTTCCTCCATTCAATCCTTTTCCTTCTTGTTGCTGGATATCCCGTTCATATACATCTGATCTTTGTTATCTGAGCGCTATAGAAAGTTACACAGAGTTCGGAAAGGTCAAATCTTTGATGATTTCATTTTATATTATATTGAGTTGCAAAAACTTCTGATAGACAAGAAAATTGTTTGATAAAAAGAGAAGTATTATTTAGTGTGCCAAAGCAGTGGCCCATGTAACAAAAAATGTGATACAGTTAAGCCCAATTGTTTCACTCGATAGGGAAGGTAAGGTCATTGCACACATTTTAGAACAAAAATTCAAATGACTGGGGAGGCCACAACTATAATCCAGCACCATCACTTGTACTGCTGGAATCTCCAAAACCTCTGCCCGAAACCACCATAAACCACATCTGAACAGCAAATTGACAAGATGCTACCACAAATCTCCAAAATACCACCTGGAAATCGAAAAGCAGTTACCTATCTAGTCAAGAAAACATTTCCGGAATCACAGCTTCTGGTCACGAAGACAGCTTCTGGTCACAAAGACAGCTTAAAGCTGCCAAGTGCTAGTTGCAGCACCTGTCGTGATTTGCAGCCAATGCTATGCTTTCTTCTACATATTCTTCTACAACACATAATTTAGAATAATTTTATATTTTCAAAATGACTTGCACTTCAATTTTAAAAAAAAAATTGAACCTATTTTGCAGTTTTATATTATTTTTAATATTTTAAATTTTACTAATTACTAATATTTCATACTACGTCATGGATGCTATAGCCATATGACTATCTTGCTCGTCTCCGTACACAACTATCCCAAACCTAAATTAACCTACACTTCCTATCCTATATCAACTACCTCACCCACTGATTATCACCAAACATTCCCTAGTTACCTGATAAAAGTTCTAAGAGGTACTATAGCTTCTTGCTATTAGTGAGTAACGTCAACTTACTATAAGCTTGTTTTTAAAACACAATGATACAGGGAGACTATTTAGGAACCACTTTAGAATCTAGACAAGTCAAGATTACAATATGCAAAATGCCATACATCATATCACAACTAGACTAAAATTTCAAAATTCACGGCCGTCCCAAAAACAAATAGCAAGAAATTAACAAAAAAATTCAAAGTTCTATTGTTCAAATCCTACAAACTGAGGGTTGAACACATTTCATCAACTAAGCTATCCCAAAATCACTGGCTTAGTCCTGGTTTCTGGAGTATAATCTGTCAAAGACATGTTTGATTTATAGTTTCTAAATGCAAACAAAGAATAAAGAGTTCCTGTTATTGTATAAACAAAAAATATGAAAAGATGCTTATTATCACAGTTTGATCTAAAAACCAAAAAAGAAAAAAGAACAATTACACATTGACTTACTTGAATGATTTGCATAAATCTGATTCCACTATCAACAAGCACACCATCCGAAGCTATTGCAAATATAGATAATGGAGAAACAAAATGTGGTGACAATGGCAAGCTCCCATCAATTTCAGTTAAGTCTAAGGCTGCCCTTCTTGCCCGTCTAAAATTCAACTCCAAGACTTCATCAATGTATGGTCGCAAAAGCACCAAAAGTAGCTTTGCCAATTTCAAGCCTTGTGATTCCAACATTGAGCAGTAATTAAGACTATCATGAACACAAATACTGGCTGCACGTACTGCTGAAACTGTCTCCGCAGATGGTGAGTTCTCTTTCACCAGCCGTACAAAATATTCAATTTCCCACTCTGCCCATTGAACAATTCGATTGGTGTATATGGGATCGTCACCAAATATCAGACTGGATTCCTTTGTGGTTAATGAGATAATAGAAAACAAAAGCCTAGACAGTGTGGCTGGAAATGTTCTGGGACAGACAGAACATGAAGGAAGAAAAACCTCAATGCTCTTTTGGAGACGTGAGCCATAGCACTTTAGCAGCAATTGATGTGCCAAAGGTCCCTTCCCAAGTTTGATTAAACTAGTTAACGCCTTCTTCATTTCAAGATTTCCTACTGAAGGCTGTTCAACAATCCCAACCAACTGATCTTCAAGCATTGCCTTCCTTTTCAGAAAGGCAGACTTGTACAAGGATGCTTCTGTTGATGAAGTATCTCCTGAGCCTTTCAGCTCTGGGGAATTTTTCTCTTCAGCATCCATGACTTCTAATGCTTCATCAATCTTATGTTCAGCCAAGAGAACATCAATCTTTTCCAAGAACATCATCTTCAGATCATCTGCTTCATTTGGCGGTGGATCCTGAACTTCACAAATTTGAGGTTCTTGCTGAGTTTCATCAATACCTCCGTTATTAGCTTGTTTCCATTCTTCCAATTCACAACATACACCAGTCATCAAATCTTGCACAAGAATCCCTTGGGCAGAAATATGTTTTCGCAGCTCTATTAGTTCATGTTTCATTTCTACAACTTCTTCAGATAGTCTACAAAGATCATCATGATTGAAAAATAATTATGAAATCAGACAACACAGCCAATTAAATTAGATAATTAGTTGAAAGTGATTTGCATCAAGAACAAAAGATAAACATGGATGGAGAATAAAGATATAGAAGAAAACCAGCAGATAATGTTTTTTTCAGGAGAAATAAGCACATACTGGAACAGCATAGCATTAAGGATGAGTTGTGTGCGTATTCAAATGTCCAAAATCAGATAGACATGGTACTGCATTTAAGTTGACTGCTAAGGGCCTAGGTCAATTATTTCAATCAGGATATCTCTAATACAGGTTATGCTCCTTCGTTTTCCAAATTGCTACCCATTTTTATTTCCACAAAGTAGTGTGCCATACAAACTTCTTATCACATGAAGGGTTAGACTTTATGATCCAAAGCTTTGAAAGTTCTTGAATTCTAATCCCTCGTTTAGAGTGGGTGCTATCCAGCATCTTATTTAAAGGCTTTTGGCACTTGAGAGGTGAAAGTGCTGGCCGATACTTGGACTGCTAAATGGGCCAATCCTGTGCATTAGCTAGAAATGATTAGGTCGTACCTCTATATACAAAATCTAATTTTACTGTTTTTGCATGCATCAGTGCGCCATGGACCACAAAAATGCTTAAATCATACTTCTCTTTCAATTTATCACTTACAAATAAACTGACATTTGATTACCTCAAGAATGCCAAGTATTTTGTATGCATATTTCCACATAAGTTTTCAACTGCATCCTTCAAATCCAACAGCTCACAACAAAGATTTCGGATTCCCTGCATCCACAATTGTCCTTAACTTGCTTACAAAAATCAAAATCACATTAAAGAAACTAGTTATAGAATGCAGCTAACAGCCGAAGGAAGTGGTAAAATACACTGAAATACATTACGCAATCAAACAAGGCAGGATTTTCAATTGATTCAACTAAACACAGCCTAAGTAAGAAGAACAGTAATGCACATTCACTTTCTACAAAGTTTAAATTTGACGTAGGAAAATGCCTCGCCACCAAGGAACCGATTTTGCGCATTAATTTGGAGATAAGAGGGAAAAAATTGATGTTCTCATCGCTTCTAACTATATTAAATATATGGGTAAACTGAACTCGGAATCTCGAAGACAAATAAAACATAGGTTGTTATTTTGCAAAACAAAACGAGGCAGCTTCATTGACTTTTCTTTTCGCACTTGCCATGTTTTTTACACTTTGGTACAAGAAATGGAAGATTGAAGACAGAGAGAAGAAAGGCAGACCTTTTCGGTGAAGGACTGGTGGAGGGAGTCGATCTTGGACTGAGGTGTGACGGTTTCAATGGATGGGAAGTCATCTTCTTCTTCACTGCTATCCATCGTCATCTCTCCTTTTTCTTTTTCTTCTCCTCTTGGGGATCTTCCGTTGTCCAATTGCAAGTTTCTTATTCTTCAGTAATAGTTTCCTGTTCTTCACTGGATTTGATTTTCAAAAGAACTCACCACTATAGCAGAGCAGTATTCGGTATTCGAATGATAAATTTAAAATAATTTTTAAAATTACTGAAGCAATCAATAGTATTTAATAAATTAATAATTTTATTTCTATTATATTTTTATAAAATATATTTATTTTTTATTATTTTTTTTTAAATAAAAATTTTATTTTTATATAAATAATAATTATTTATTTAAATATAAATTTAATTATATTTTTATATTTTTTTATTATATATTTTTTTATATTATTTATTATTATGTATAATAAATATAAATAAATTATTAATTTAATTAAAAATATAATCATATTATTTTATTATTCAGATAAAATATTTATTATTAATATATAATTATCTAAATATAAAAAAATTTATTATTTTTGTTTTATATTATTATTATACATTAATTATTAATTACTAAAATTTACTATACCTCCATTCCTGATGCGTGGCTACAATGCTGGAACTTGTGTTG
Source organism: Carica papaya (assembly GCF_000150535.2). The sequence goes on from NW_019014557.1 coordinate 499,654, forward strand.
CTTTGATAACCTTCTTGGACGGTCATTAAAGTCTCGTCAAAGTCTAATCAGCACACGTTCATCTATTATAGACGATTTAAAAAATATGAAATAAGGAAAAAGCAAAGCCGTCTTAGCTCAGCTGGTAGAGCGCATGGCTTTTAACCATGTGGTCGTGGGTTCGATTCCCACAGACGGCGTACGCGCTTCCCTTTTTATCCACATTTTAGGCTGTTTTTTTGGCCTTTCAGCTGCAGCAGCTGAAGACAAGGTGGATAGAGATAGAATATTATAATGGTGATTCGCTGCGTTGCATTACCGTCACTTTGCCCTACTCCCCGCCTTTGCACCTTCCTGTTGCAGTCTCGACCATCAAAGAAAGTTTCTGCAACTTGCTGTTTATCTGCATCTTCGACTAGAAGAGCAATCTCTATGTACATCGTAACCACCACAGCCTTTTCTACATTGACTTTCTCCTTATTTGCTGCTCTTTCAAAATCCGCCGTTAATACTGACTTCTTCGACCTTTCTAACTCAGGCGGCGTCAAGGCCTTGGACCTTCGCCTTGGTTCTGGTGCGGTCCCGGTCGACGGCGACCAGGTATTCTTTCTTTCTCTATTAGATAAATAATAATGTCAAACAACATAGGGTTGGGTTGTGAATTGGGGAGGTATTGTGAAATTGAAGGTAGCGATACATTATTATGGAAGATTAGCGGCTAAACAAGGATGGCGATTCGACTCAACGTACGATCACAAAGACGGCAATGGCGATGCAGTTCCTTTTGTCTTCACCCTCGGCTCTGGAAAAGTAACTTACGTTCTCTTTTTTTTCTAGCTTCCATACTTCTAAATCTGCGATCCCTTCCATTCCTGGAAAGAATCGTTCATGTATTCTTCACATAAGCTGAATGATTCAAAAGCAAAAAACTTATCGATTGTTGAGGAGTTTGATTACACTGGACTATCCAAGTAGCATTGATGTTTACAATTTTTGCCAAGATGATGATTAAGGTTGCTTAAGAAAATTGAAGCCTGTTTTTAGTAGTTGAAAACAAATTGCAGGTGATTTCAGGCATTGAAGCAGCTGTGAGATCAATGAAGGTAGGTGCTATTCGTCGAGTCATTATTCCCCCATCACAAGGATATCAGAACACATCTCAACATCCTCTGCCTCCAAATGTATATATTTCTCTACCATCCTTTCTGTTTCTTCCTTGTCCCTTCCTCTATTTCGTCTCTTTCTTCATTTTATAATCTTTTACCATTTCCAATTTCTCAACTAAAACTTCTTCCTCCTAATTTCTTTGTTACTTTCCATTGTTAAGAAATGGAATTTACTTGCTTACGGCTTATAGTTTTTGCAGTTCTTTGACAGGCAGAGACTGTTTACCACCATTTTCAATCCAACCCGTCTTGCAAATGGTGAAGGTACGACATTGGGCACTTTGATCTTTGATATTGAGCTTGTCAGAGTGAGGCATCAGTGAACGAAAAATGGGTGATAGACTATGTATATCAATCATAGACATCTTAAAAAGTAAATGAAAAAATAGGTGAGATTATAATGGCTTAGTGAAGGGATGAGCTAATTGACATTCAAACTTAACTGGTAGAAGCTTCTCTGTTCCATAATTCAGATGATTTGTCACAAAATAACAATCAATTGAGATATGTGTAGTCCGCTCATAAAAAATAGGATTGATAGTAACATGGATAGTGGTCTGAATATCGCAGGCAACATAGCAGAAGAGAAAAGATGCATACGAAATTAGTTTGTATTTCTCACCAAGGAAAATACAATAGTTTGGAATAGATTTACAGGAATCTACAAAATTAGTTCAATCTACATCACAAAAAGCTTACAGCTTAAAGGAAGATTGAGAAGAACAAAATAATATATGGTCAGGCTTAGATTTCAAATATCAAAGTAAATGATAAACTGCTGGAAGATGTTTTGCAAAGCCGAAACTCTCACTGACTTCAAGCTGGCTTGTAAGAAGTTAAAATATATATATATATATATATACACTAATCTCTTTTCCAAATACATTTGTCCACTATCTCCCCCTCTTCGTTACTCAAGGTTAATTTTAAAGTTAACATTAATACTTGTAGATTTTTTGCTAGAGTTGAAAGGAGTTACAAAAATGGTTTGAGATTTTTGGTTATTGGTCTTGTTATTCTCTACATGAAATTGGTGTGAATATCATCTTTTGAATGTGTCCCATTCACTGTTTCAAATCAATCACTTACACATATTCTCATGATCTAATTATTAATTTAAATTCTAGAGCCTAAAGATGATTCAAAAGATCTCATAACCAGCTCCAGCAATTTGAAATCGAAACCCAAGAAACATCGAAGAAATTCAAAGCAAATATCTTATGACGTAGTTAGATTCAGTTAGGAATAAACATAATTGTGTCAAAATAGGTCAGAACACTATCTCAAATTGCCAAAATTTTCACAATGAAAAAAGCACCCAACATCGCTGGGTGGAAACAACTAACATGAGAAAAACAAACTATGCTAATTTAATAAAAATATTGTAGATTAATTTAATATAAATGACAAGAGTCTCACCGTAATTACCTTACTTATTTCCTAGATATAAGTGTAGGGTATTTATCTATAAAAGTAATAATAATAATAATAATTTCTATTTAACCAGATATATCAAATTGATGCTTGACGACAATGTAATCAATTCAAATAAAAAGGTTAATATTTTAAGTTGTATCAAGTTGGTACTTCAAACCAAAAATTTGTTGTTCAATATTTTTTTTTTTTTTTTGGGTTCAATAGTAAGATAGTATCTTCAGTAACTTTGGCCTCTGAGGTAATATATTTTTTTAATTTAAAGTACCAACTTATTACATTTTAAGAATAAAATTTTGTGTTTAATTCAATTAACTTGTTATGAATTTGATACATATAGAAAAAATTTATTAAGAAATTTTTTGAAGAAATATTATTTTATCGTTTCAATAAATTATCTTGTAATAATTTTTTAAAGGAAATATTATACTATGGTTTCAATAGTCATAAATTTTAAAAACTTTAATTTGAACTACTCATGGTAATCTGTTGACATTGATAGAAAAACTAAATAGTTGACTGCAATTAAAAAATATATATATATATATTTTTTTTTTTTTTGTAAGTTTAGCATCAGTCTTTTCTAGTTGTTACATTAATTATTAAATTTCAATTGAACTTCTTAAAAATTAAAGCTGGAGAAAGAAGAAATAAAAAAAAAATTAATCATAAAGCAAAATGTTAGATTTCTTTGTTACAAAATTAGCAAGCAGAATTTTTATAATACGAGTCTCGTAGTCTCTCAGTAATTACTAGAGCAAAACGCTCTGATGGTCACCCATAGCCTCCTCCTTTTTCACAATAAGCTCGCGGGTTCAAATCCCTCTATTCCAAAACCAACCCAAAGAAATTGAATATTAAAATTAAATTAAAAACGCAGTCGTTTAGGCACAGACTTATTCCTTTTCTTTTTCTTCTCCTCTGGTTGGATGATACTTCCCCCGTTCACACCAGAAGTACTACATCGATCGGGCCGCAGTACTCTCTTCCTACCCCTATACGCACCGTTTTGCACGCCCAACCTTCTCACTTCAAACCTCACTCTCTCCCTGTCCTTGGGCAAAATACCCCCAACACCACCACTCTGCAAAACCAAGCCCGCCTTCTCCTCCGCCAAATCGTCACTGCCATTGCACGTTCCCCCGGCCGGAAAAGGAAATGCCGGTAGCCAGCTCGGGATATGGGCACCCCTCTTGTTGTCCACTACATTCGCGGTCGCTGGCCCAATCGGAATATCCGGCTCTTCCGCTCTTGGAATTGGCTGGGCGAAAGGAATTTCTGCGGTGGAAGTTACGAAACTGGAGAGGTTTTTGAGAAGGGTGGATCGGAGCGGGCAGTGTTGGAGATCCGACGCGCCAGAGAAGCCTCGTAGGGAAGAGATATCGTGGAGCGCGTTGACGATGTCTTGAAGGTTAGATTCAGTGCGGGCAGACGCATGTGAGCACGATGAGGCCCATTTGGCTAGTGTTTGCAGGTACTTGGAGGCGATTAGGGTTAGGGTTTCGAGAGCAGAGAACTGGGTGGTCTTGAACCCTATGGACCGGCAAATTTGTGAAACAGCTGTTCTAGTTAGAGTGAAGGAGAAATCTGAGGGGGTTGCTGGTAAGTGAATGGCGGGTGTGGACGCTGCTTTAGCGTTTTTCCTCATGGCGGTGAGTGTTTTAGGGAGAGAAGGATGGTGATTGGTTAGAAACCTAAATTTGCAATTTAGGGCTTTAAATTGGGAATATTATTTGTTTTATAAATTTGGTTAGGTTCTGATGGCGTGACCAAACATTTTTTTTTGTTGGGCACCTTTTTATTCCAATATTTGATCAAATTTTGTAACAAATTTATTACACGTTTTCGGTAAATGAATATTTTTTGAGTGAATGAAATTTGTGGGTTTAATTGAAATAATTGGCATTTAGTTAGTTATTTAAATAGAACACAATTTGTAATTTGTTATTTGCTTGGTGGGGTATGTTTCTTTTGGGATAATCTTAAAAAGCACACGTTTTTCATATGGAATTCATTATTAACAAGGATTGAGTCTAAATAATCAAAGTAGAAACACTCAGAGTAGAGTAGTAGTTGAATTCGAAATTATAGGAGTGTGTTTGTTTGTAAGTACCATTTCAACCCACTACTCTTTGCCTTCATTGGTGTTTGTATTTTTAATAAAAAGTTTTTTTGGCAATATAAAATTAAAAACCTATTATATTAAGTGTAGCAATAAATACATACTGCTTGGGTTAACCGTGTGTCTTCGTATTCTGGCCCAAGTTTTATTTTTAAAGAATGTTAAAAAAATAAATAAATAAATAATTTGTGTCGTGAAAAAGCAGTAAAATTATCTTTTACTACACAGAATATATTTTCTGCATAAGGCAGTAAAAATATGACATGATTTTAAAAGATAAATATCTAAAAATTATTTTAACTTTTGATTGTCATTTATTTATTTTAAATCCCATTCCATCTTTTTTTTTTTTTTTTTTTTAATTTCACCCAAACTTAATAATAACATATTTTAGCATTACATTGTTTATCTCTTCTCTGTGATTAGAAGGTTTGATTTTTTTTTCATTATGTGTTCTTAACAAGTCTTGGAGATGTGTAGGAAACTTCTTAGAAATTGAGTATTCATTTGATTTTTAACAAGTCATGTGCAAAAAAAAAAAACCTGGGAGAAACACTGTTTCTTAGATAGGAGATTAAAAAGAAACTATACTTTTAATGGTAAAATTAGGCACTTTAAACTAACATTTATGAAGGGTGAAGTTAGATTTTTGAAAATAAGTGGAAATAATATTTTAATAAATGACTTGAGAGAGAACCTTCGCAATCTCTCTTCCTTTATTTATGCATTACTACACTCCGATTGAAAGTTTTTAATATTTGATCTGTCTTATCACCATCACTAGCCGCTCAATAATAGCAAAAGCTTCAACATTAACTCAATATGTTTCCTCTATCATTTTATCACTTATTGAATCACTCTAATTTAACCAAATATTTTTTAAACCCAATTCATTGCTCTCCCCTCTCCTCTTGGGTTGCCTCGTATATTTATAACTTTATATATATATATATATATATATATATGTGTGTGTGTGTGTTCTTTTACAGAGTATGATAATAATAATAATAATAATATATTTATATGATTATGCATATATACTTGTATGTTAATGGACCGAATATCTTGATATGTTATATAAAAATTGCTAATGGATTTTACCCATTCAACCATTTAAAAATTTATAGGCTTAAAAGCTTCGTGGGCTTAAAAGAAAAAGTATTAGTGGAATTTGGGCCGAGTTATCACATAAGAGAAATGATGCCGAAAGCCTACGCTTTATAATCAGTATATTATAGCAATATTTCGTTATTTTTTCCCTTTTTCTTTTTTTTTTTTTTAAATTAGGATTATGTTCATAAATCATCAATTCTATATATATATATATATATATTAACAACCCCAATTATATAAGTTAAATTTCTCTCCAATTGAAAAAATATATTTTTAAAAAAAATTTAGTTGACAATTTGCATTTAGTTTATATTAAAATTGGTCCATCCGCTTTAAAATGATAAAAATGTGATTCCGCATAGAATACATTAAAATTGATTGAATTAAGAAGGCATTGTTACAATTTCATATGATTTATTTAATCGTAATATCATTTACACCTTCTTCTATTTGAAATAAATGTGAATTAGTAAAACATATCTCTACTATTTTAGGATTTGTTTTAAACATGATTCAAGTGTGTAACTTTTTCTTGACAAAGTGAAGGTATAAACTTATACTTGTAAAATGTAGATACTGAGTGAGTGAAGTTGATTCAATATATATATATATATATATTTAGAGAAAAAAAAATGAAGGATCCACAAATTGAAGAGGATGTAATTGACCACTTTGGTTGTAAAATTTAATTTAATGTTATTAAATACAAGAACAAAACGTATAACTTGCAACTTGTCTTTTAGTGCATGATAATAAATATTCCACGATTTGGTCACGTTCGTAAATTCCCATGCACCAAAGAAAATTACTTTTGTCTTAAATTTTGGTGGTCCTCTACCTTGTCTTTCAATTACCATATCAACACGATTCTTCATGTCCTCCCTCTCAAAATTAATAATTATTTTCTACCCATAACAAAATTAATTGTTCATGATTTGTGTTTCCTTTTTTAATTTTTGGAAAATTATTGAATTGATGAACGTAGATGTAGACAACCCTACAATTTTTCTTCTTTTGATTAATACATTTTGAAATAAATTTATTTAAGCATTATCATTAATAGTATTGAAGGTACATGATGTGACTTTTGCATGTATAATCAACCTCAATAATTTTCCCCTCTTTTTACTCCTACACTTTTATTACATCCTTCTATATGTGTGTGTATATATATATGCGCTAATGCATGGTTACATATATATACACGTCTACGCCAGTTGAGATTTTTTAGATCGAGTCTTAGGATAATTTTTTTTTTTATTTATAAAAATTATATAAGAAATTAATTTTATTTTAATAAAAAAATATAAAATAAGAACAAAATTAAAAATAATTTTAATAAAAGTGTTTAAAAAAAATTTAAAAAGTAAAATCGTAAAAAAAAAAAAAAAAATTCGACCACATAGAATAGTTCAGTCAGCAGCCACACAGCGAACCAGAGCATGTTGCGTGGCAAAATACGCTGACATCGACATGACGCGAGCGATTTGCATATCTGGCAATCCAACGGCCCTGATCACGTTCCGCGCGCACGGACAGCTCATATGCATTTTCTCTTTAGGCGCGATCGAACAAACGAAATCAATCGCAATGAATGCCTCAAATTCACCTACGCGATCGGCCTAACTAAGCAACAATCAGACGACTCTTCCCACTTCTGTTGAGGCAGACGAACAATCCAGATTGACGTGAAATGAGTATTTAAACATCGCGTCTCAGGGAACTCTAACCCTAGTCGAACCTACCCTCGCTCGAGAAGAATAACTAGACATCAGAGAAGGAGATCGACCCCTAGTCGCTGTCACACCGAAGCCACCAGCGACCACCAAAAAAGGTAAAGTATTTCCCTTCCCACTCGAAACTCGATTTCAAGTCTCCCTGTTGTCATATCAGAGCAAAAGGAATGGTGGGTGAGCTAAAAACTAGGAGCAAAGCCTAGCGGAGCCGCTGTAGTCGAAACCCTAAAACCCCTCTAATGAGTCCCTTCCCATTTTCTGTTTCACACAATTTTTCGATCATTGTATTTACTGTCATTTTCTGTACAAATTAGCCGAAAGAGAAACCTCAACCACAAAAGAGAATCGGTAAAGTCGATGCACCCCGAGATCCCCCACTAGTAGGTTCAGTTTTTTTTTTTTAATTTTTTACCCAATCGAGAACCGCCTAACGTATTTTTTTCATAGGAATACGTATAAAAGTTAAGTCAAAACTGATCAGG
>NW_019014557.1:513402-525704 GCF_000150535.2 Carica papaya
AAGATCACTTGTAACCTTTTTCCCTTTTTGATAATCTAACACCATTTTTACATTTACACCCAATATTTTACAATCATTTAATGTCCTCAAAATCAAAACATTTTTTTTTTTTCATAATCATGCTTATCGTAGTAAAAAAAATATTGCATAGTTGCGCAATTTTTTTTTTAAAAAAGATTGTTTAATTTCGTGAATCACATTCAACTTATCTAGGAATTAATAAATATTAAATATATAATTTTAACTAATACTAACACACTTAAATTTGATACAAAAGTGTCAGAAAAAAATTTATAAGTTTTAAATTCTCATTTTTTTTTGTAAGAGAACACCAAAAGGGGTCCCGTAACGGAGTTCCTCATATAAATAAGATTTTCCTTCTAAGAAGTCAAAAGACTAACAAATAAGAAACATAGAAAAAAAAAAAAAAAGCCAACAACAACGAGGATTAATAGACTTAAAAAAAAAAACCAAACATTAATCTAGAATAACTAGTGATTGTAGTAATTTTTAATAGGCTCAAAGCATTTTGAATGGTCTAAGTGCCCCAAGTTAATCTATCTTTATCCATGGCTACCAAATCGTAAGAAACATTATTGTTGCCTAGGAGATTATGCAATGAATGAGAATCAAAAAGGAAGGAAAGGTATAACTATCGAATTCAATATCAAAAGAGTTTATTGCAAACAGAATTTGGACTTTATTACTTAAACACATTGTCTTACAAACTTATTAAAATATTAGATCATTGTCATTAGCAGTTATATCTTGGCAACTAAGTTGAAAACATAATTAATGAAGAATAGATAAAGGAGTTCAAATCATCTTGAGGCATCCATTAAGAGAGTCATTATTCATTTACATCTTTATCATCTAAATGTAAAGATTGTAACACATTACGATTTAATAGTCAAGAAAAAGAATGACTTGTCAAAAACTTTAAGACTTACTTTTTCTCGTTGATAATCTTATTGTGGAAGCTTCACATGGTTAGCTCTGATTTATGAAATAATGGCATTGTTATTTTTTTGTTTACGCTCGAGATATTGGTGAATGCCAATAAATCAAGCATGATTACCACTAGTGTGTTTTTCATATTTTATAGTATTTTTTTATAGTTGATATTTGAAAATATATAGAGATCTTATTAATCCATGAGAGAGTAAATCAAGTTATCCTTAGTTGGAAACTCGAGATGATTGATTTCATGTATTAGTATTATAATTGATCACGTGAAGTAGACAAACCTTTTTCCCTAAAGGCATTCCTTATAAGATGAAACTTGGGGTTCATCTAGGGCTTCACAAAGAGTGAAAGAAACATTCAATAGGATAAAATCATATAAATCGACATAGCAATTTATATATTCGGAATGCTAGAGAGATGAATGAAGTCTTCTTTTGATGAACTTGGGTTACAGTTACTTGCGAGAAAAACATTATCCAGGTCTAAATACTCAAATGAAAGAATCTCCATTATTCCTCTTAGAATATATCTCATATTTGGAGAACATAAGCTTTATTATTGTCACATTTATATTGGATATCAATTAGAATATTGGGGGATCAACAAGAGATCCTAAATATTCTTAAAAATTTATATGATTGTTGAGTTTTATATATAAACTCGAGTAATATACTAACAATAACATGAACTTAAAGTGTTGAGCGTTAGTGATTTTAATCCAAAGATTTATTGGACCTATGGTACTTAGGCATGAGACAATGTTTTATATATATATAGAACATGTGTCAACTAGATGACTTTAGACTGATGTGATCTAATAATATGGACTTAAATTTTTGAGTATTAGTTATTTTAACCAAAAATTTATTTAACTTATGGTATTTGGGCATGAGACAATATTATATATATATATATAATTATAACATGCGTCAACTAGGTGATTTTAGGCTGATGTGATCTTAGATCTTGTAAACCATTGATCATGATTTGTGATTGTCATAGTGGGACAAAATCCCTCCTACATGTTTTTAGAGATGATCCTGAGATTTATTTCATTTGGACGACTTTGATATCTTTTCATATTCACACTGATTTCTCTAACAAGAGGGATGTCAACGGTTTACTATTAATCTTTGTATCTATATTTATGGGTGGACAAGTGTCATAAACTATCATTTTTGTGTTCTCAATATGAATATTCTGGATATGAAAGAATCAAGATATTCTGAATTATAATTACGTTGCTTCCTTAGAACCTATAAGGGTGATTAACAAATAAATTGAGAATGCTGAAAAAAAAAAAAAAACATTCACAAATGAAGAGATCAAATCTACACGGAAGCCTCTTTGCGCTTCTCATCCATTATATCCTATTATTAGCTACATATTAGCCAGTAAATTTAGTGTATTAACACAGTTAAGAATTATATATATACTATATGGTCTATCGGTAGATCAAATTAATTAGTTTAAGGTGATATAAATAGTTTAGTGCATTTGATAGGGTAGTTTAATACTTAAACATTTGAGTTTCTACGTCTTTTGTTTTGACGATGTGATAAAAAATAAAAATAAAAATTAAATATCAAAGTTAAAAATTTTATTTTAGAAATAATATTTTTCAATACAACACAATATATATTAATTTTTTAATTAAATGAGAGTCAAAAAATTATATTTTTATTATAAACTAAAATTTGAATGTTGGACAAAAAATGGGATAGTTCAAGAATATAGTTAACGATAAAAGGAAACAGTGTGTACATAAAATGGTTTTTCTCTGAATGCAACATGTTGGTTTTTCCAAAAGCGCATGGTAATAAAATTTTAACTTTGGAACAAATAATTGACAAGATAAAACAAACAAATTAAAAGGTTAGTTGATTGAGGCATTTAAACAAATAGATTAGCAGACTAATTAAATAAGATTATCTAATAAACAAATAAATCCCATTTTGGATTTTTCTGCCGCATTGAAATACCAAAAAAAGTAGTACCTATCCTCATCCCATCTTATTTTCTTCCTTTTTTTTTTTTTAAAAAAAAAATGTTGATTTTAATCTTTTTACAACATTGATTAGTATGCATGACGTGCACATTTTATTAATTAATACTAATTAATTAGTCCTGTTAAACTAATATTAGTTAAGAATAGTTACGGGATGCTTTTCTCGATTGTAGCAAAAAGAAAAAATATTCATTTAGATTTAGTAGCCCCCGGAGGTCTACTACCCAATATTTCATATTTCCAACGATATGCAAACGATTATACATATGTAACTGTATAATTTGTTGAAGTTGGGATCATTTGGATTAGGGTTTTACTTAGATTCGTGCTTCTTCCGATTTTAACTTTTAAGAAGATGAAATTGTTTGTGTTGAATGAGATTGTCGTTTGTTGACATCTCTATTCATTTTCCAACTTCTACTCGGCATCTACAACTTTCTTCCTCCATTATGGCGTGTACAATTACAACATATTTGTTTGTCTCTTGTGTTTAAAGTCTTGTAGTGATCTAGATTTGGTAAGCTTCTAATCAATTATCAAGCTATTTGCTTTTTTTTTTTTTATAAAAATATATATATATATACATAGAAAAAAAGATTTGTGAAGCTTCTCAATTAAGCATCTTGCTATAAATTTTGTCTTCTACTTTGATGCTTTCACATTCAATATCTTCATCCAAAATTTATTCTCTCGTTACTCATTGATAATTTTAAATTTTAAATTTTTTTAATATTTTCAGTGATAAATTTTTTTATTCATTGAGTCCGCGCCGTATCATATTTACAACTTGAAAGAATAAAACTACCTCATACAAAGTTTGTATTTTTTTAAAAAAGTTGATTTGAAATTAAAAATTAAAAATTAAGCTTTGTATTTGCTAATTAGGTTATGTTTACCCAAAATGGATATAAAGAGAAGGGAAAGTGTGAAAAATAATAAAAAGCTAGAAATGATTTAATGTGATTTATAGGTTACCTTACATACTAGAACTCTCATCCTACAAGTCATGTTTTTTGGAATTTAGCCAAGACGATTACGAACCTAAGCCTCTCAAATTTCACAACCCATCATCACCAGTTTAATGTGCATATATATATATATATATGATAATGACCTATCATTATGAATTTTAGGTTAAAAGAAAAAATAAAAATTAACCCTATAATAAATCAAAAAAATATGACTTTTAAGTTGTTTGTATTTTAATGGTTTTAGGCATTGGTGATATGGAAAGGACATGGTGTGTATGCATGCATGTCTTTTTATGAGTAAGAGGCCAACAAGCTGTCACCTTTTATGTTAAATTTGTCTCAACAAACAAACAAACAAACAAATTACTACTCTACAAATACTCCACATATATATACATATATATATATATATGTACTCAATAATAAATTATTTTATTTTTGAGTTGGGATTTGGAGTGGGTGTGCAAATTAAAATTTCTTTGAAAATAAAGATGAGTGATTAATGACAACACAGGTAATATTATTATATTTATATAAAAGAAAAAAAAAAAAAAAAGGGTTTTGAGTTAAGCCAAAGTCCCAACCCCAAGGCAAAACGACATGTCGTTTTCTGTATCCATCATCATCCGTGGTTTTGTCACGGCAGAAGCAGCCTCCAAATGAGAAATTCCAAGAAAACGACGTCGCTCCACATCCTTTTCACTTTCATTAATCTATTATAACCTTTTTTCTTCTTCTTTTTTTTCTTTTTCTTTTTTTTTAAAGGAAAAAAACAATTTCTGATGAGATTCCCAAATTAATGTCTCGTCTCGTCTCGTCTCATCTGTCTTTACCAGTGACCGTGAGAAGGGGGGGGAATTAATATTGTTTGATTTGACAAATCTCAAATCTGTCTAATTTTAATTGGAAATATTTCACTGTTAATTTTGTTTTAACGGCAGTTATATATATATACACACACACACCCCCAAATTGAATATTTTTAAACTAAATTGTGATTAATTATTAGCAGAGTAATTAAGCAAGTGTTTAGACATCACATGGGATTCTACCAATTTCAATTTCATCTTTCATCATGCCTCACTATTTTCACCTTTTCTTTTTAATAATACACACCATCCACTTTCTTGGATGTTTCCAACAACTCAAATATTTATATATATATGTGCATAATCTTATATTATAATATATTTAATTGGTAATATTTCACTACTCAGGGGTAAACAAAAATTATGAATATTCAAATGGTACCAAATTGAAGATCTAACTAAGGGTGAGAATTTGAACTTTAGACCGAACCATTTCAATTTTGATACAAATCAGATTGGCATTTTTGGGTACGATTTTGATTAAAATAAAAAATGAAATGAATTTTTTTAAAAAATTTATTATATTTTATTATTTTTAATCAAACTTGTCAACTAAAATTAGTTGGAGTATAAACTAAAAATGAATATATCATTAGTTTGAGAAGTTAGGTAAAATTAATGAAGTGGGCAAATTTACATGTTGGGGAATTTAAAAAAAAAAAAAAACACAAATGAATTTTTGAGTATAAAGAAAGAAGGAACCTAAGAATATTATTATAAGGATATAGATTAGTCATGTGAAACTGAGAAGCAATTAGGGGTTAAATTTAGGGACATGATTTGTTGTGGGTTAGGCAAATGTTTAAATTAATGGCAAATTTTGAGATGGAATTTAACATCAAACTAGTGATAATGCCAAGGCGGCTGGCACATAGGGACATCATTGTATGGTGGTGTCAAATCATTTGATCCCAGAAAGGAGCACATTTTATGTCTAACTGCCCCTATCTCTCTCTCTCTATATATATCTATATATATATATATATGTGCATGTATGTATGTATACATGTATATGCATTAATTGTTTTTTTATTTTACCAATAATTTTTTTAAAATAAATAAATAAATAAATAAAAAAGAAACCGCAAGAAGTGCACATGCCCTAAACTTTAAAGGTATTGATGAGGACCCAGTACCCTCCTCCATTGGCCTTGGTAGAGGAAAAAGCATCTCTACTTTTTATCAATTGCTTCTATTTTATCAACCATATTGGCTAAATAGAATTTTTATTGACAAAAAAAACTCTCTTGAATAAAACTAAAAATTAAATCTTTTGTTTATTATATTTGAGTCTGTGGATCCCAGAAATGAGAGCTTTTGTTGAATGATCATAAAAGGAAGTTCCTAGTGGTTGGCATATAAAATTGAGCTTTAAAAGGAAAGTGGCCAGGCTAGTGCTTCCAACAAACTTTGATTTTTACAAATGAATTTTTTCTAATATTCTCACCCAATTTGATTGGCACATAACAAATATGTATATTATTCCCCCGATACAACATGGTGTCTCTCAATTCAGGAATCATAATAAAATAAATAAATAAATAAAAGAAGATATGATTAAGACAAATGGTCCACTCCTCCTGATAGTTAAAGAAAAAGCAAGAAACGCATTTCCACAAACAGGTGGTGGGCAATTCATACAAGACAAATTTACTCATCCATCTCTCTACTTATATATTAAAATATAATCACGCATTTGTTCATCTCAAGAATCTGCAAATACCCATTAGATTGCTGGTGGTATAAATGTAAAATAATATATAAAGATTTGATTTTGGAGCATAATCATTCCTCTTTTATCTATACTAGTTGTGGTTTGTATAGCAGTGTGTTGTGTCTCCATTTTCCCTGATACATACTCCTCTGTGTATGCCACTAGGTTGAAGGAAAAAGAAAAGAAAATAATGAAAATGGGGGGGGAGGGGGGGGAGAAAAGAGAAAAGCAATTATGAAGAGGTAGAAAAAGAGTGAGGAGAGGAGTGGTGTCGATGGGTGTGGGAATCCATCTGTCTCTGCATTTATTTGCTACCTTTTTTGGTGGCAACATCTTTTTTCCATTTACTTTTTTTTTTTTTTTAGAAAAATTTAATTCCAAGTGAGTGCTTGAGGGAATTAAAGACCAATGTTAGATGGTCTAAAGACATAATGGGGGCTGACTGTTGCATCCCATTCAATTTTTTGGTCAATTACCCATTATACTGATTTCCCCATCATTTTCAACTTTTTAGTGAGGGAGGGAGAGAGAGAGGAAGGGGGACCATGTTTGGTTTGTGCTGGAGAATTTGGATCTCATTAATTTCACATCTTCCTTTATTCACTCACCCATTCTCTCCCTCTATATGTATATATTTATATATATATATACTTCAATTGGGATTTATATATATATATATATGTATGTGAATCACAATTGAAATGACTTAAATTAAATAGGTGGAAGATAAGATTTCTTTTTTCCTAATGCCAACAAATGGCAAAGTGAAAATTTGACACTCAAACAACAAATGGTAATGTCATTTGGCTATTTCTAAAGAAATTATATTTCTTTTTTGACATTTTAAAATGGTAAATAATTATTTAATTTGGTGGGGATTACATCATTGTAGGTAATTTGAAATATAGGCATTATAAACACTTTACCCTAATAATTATAATTATAATTATAAGAAATAGACTAACATTCTTCTTTTTTATTTTATTTTATTTATAAAAAAAAAAAGAAGCATGTGCAAAGTGTTTTGTGTATTGGACAGGGATATGAATTATGAGTTGTGGTTTATCACATTGGAAAAAAAAAAAAAAAAAGGAAAAAATTGTCACGAAAGGCTGAAGGAGATAAGATTTATATTATCTTGAGAATCAAGGTTCAAGATCTCTTCTTTTTTTTTTTTTTTCTTTTCTTTTCTTCAATTGAGGGTGGAAAAGAAAGTGTAAAGACATTAAAAAGAGAGATGCTTATGTTTCACAATTAAAAAAATATCATTACATAGTTGCCCTCCTCTCTCTAGTTATATATATTATATATATATATATATGGGTAGTATAATTAGAGGTGGAAAGTGTAATCTCCATTTAGGTAAGCTTTCATTTTGCTTTTTTAATGGTGTATGTGTGCTTTGCAATGTGAAGAAAATTAGGTACAATCTTCAATAATTGCTATAAAATTATGAAAGAATTTTATATAATCTTAAAAATAAATTTTTTTTTAAAAAAAAGGCATGGAGATGGTTTCAAATGCAATAATAATAAGGTTGCATCTCCCCCAATAAAGTAGACAAGACATATTGCTTTTATGCAATGTGATCTCTATCTCTTAAACTATTCCTCTTTATCAAATATTAATTATGAATTTTTATATTTGTTGAGAAAATTAATGGCTTATGGGCAGGCAGTACCGAATGAAACTTACCAGAAACACTGATTTAAATTGCCTATGGCCCTCCCCAACTCCTCTCATATACTCTTTCTTAAATTATATTTAATTAGTAAAAATTATTTGATATTTTTTCCAAATAAATATATTCTACAAACGAACTATTGAACCTTGTGTTTGTCAATGCAAATAATAATAATGGAAGGCTGCTGCTTTTAAAATCAAAACCCATTCAATGCATTTTTATCTTCTGAATCTCATACATTTGATTTGATTAATAATTAAAAATTGAAAATAAATAAATAAATAAAAATAAAACGCACCGAATCATTGTATGCCTGGTTGTCCGTACAGAGATACACTTGGCGTTACCAATTAAAGCGGGGGACAGACAAGGTAGCAAAATGGGAAACCTCAGATGGGCCCCACCCACCCCCAAATCCAGACGACGTGGGCATCTCCTCTATTCACTTATTTTATTTTCTTTTTCTTTTTTCCAAAAAAGGCCAAAAGACCCGACTATCCTCGGTCCATCACCCCACTCCCACCACGAGTCACACGTGGGACAAGTGGGCCCCCACCATAAAATTAATTAATTAATTAATAATAAATAATAAATTTGGGGGGAGGGGGGGTAGGGAAGTAAGTAATTACCACTGCTCCCCTGCCACTGGTAGGTTAGAAGATGCTCAATTTTATGTGTTTAGAAATTAAATTGCTGGGTATCTGCTTACGTGGCACGTGTCTACACGTGGCAGATTTTTCCCACGTCACCAACCGTCAGATACATACAAAACTCTGTCCCGTGACTGACAAGTCTAGGAGAGGAGGCCGCCTTTTACTGACTTTCAACGTCGAAATTCTCTAAATACCCTTCTAGTTTTTTACTTGGGGAAACGAAAGCTTTAAAACTGGGGGGGCGTATTTACTTACTTGTGTGCCAAAAAAGTAGAAGAAAAATAAGAGATTAAAAGCGAATCTAGGAACAAAATCTACCAACTATTAATATATATATATATATATTTTTTTTTACTAATTTGTGTGGACAGGACATTATATATATTTGTAATCATAATCAATTTAAAACTCATCAGTAAAGCAGGATTTTTTTTTTTTTTTGGTTTCAATCTTTCTCTCTCTGTAATATAAATCTTCTTTGACTTTTCTCTCTCTAGTAAAAAATATATATAAAAAATAAAGCTATATAGAGTAGCATCCGGAGTGCTGCCACCTCTATTTTGCATGCCCTTTTTGGTCCTCATCATCATCATCTCTTGCCCCTCACCTCTCCCCTTCTTCCTCTCCCTCTATAACCCAACAACAACAACAACAACAGAACAAACCCCGGCTCAAGAAATCCACATCGTCTTCCATGGCGGTTGAGGCTGGCCACATGAATATCTTCGCTCCTCAGTTTCTCGCTAATAGGTATATACATCACCGTCTCTCAAATCACTCTCTTTTTTCCCTGATACCCGTCATGTATTCGAGTCTTTTTTCTTAATTTTTTAAAAATGTTTTGCAGAGATTTCATCAAGACGAATCAAGGAAACAGCAACGTGTACAATGCCCAGATGAATAATGGGATTGCTTTACCCAATACTGCAATGCCTGAACAACTCCCCCTCTACCAAGCACTTCTTTGTGATCCCAATTCGGCTAAGGCCTCCATGAACAACAAAGCTGATAGCGGTCTCACCTACAATATTCCTGCGCCGAAGAAGAGGCCGAGAGATTCTGTTGATGATTTCGATGCTCTCGCTGCCTCTCAGAAACACAAAATCTCTCCCTTCTCATCCATTATCGACCAAAATGTAATCTTCCAGATCCAACAACAGCAATCAGAAATTGACCGCTTCATTGCCGAACACGTAATCATTCATTCCTTTCTTCTCATTAGTTATGTTGTTCGATGCTTTTTTTTCTTTTTGATTTTTCCCCGATTCTCCCTTTTCCCCTTTCCCCTGCTGGTGGATTTTCCTGATTGGGGTTGGTGTTATGTGAAATTTGACAGACTGAGAAAGTGAGAATCGAACTCGAAGAGAGAAGAAAGAGACAATCAAGACTGCTGATAGCCGCAATCCAAGAAGGGGTAATCAAGAAACTCAAGGAAAAAGACGAGGAGATTCAGAGGATGGGAAAACTGAACTGGGTTCTTCAAGAAAGGGTCAAGAGTTTATACGTCGAAAATCAAATCTGGAGAGATTTAGCCCAGACAAATGAAGCCACCGCCAACTCCTTGCGCACGAACCTGGAGCAAGTCCTCGCGCACGTATCCGACGACCGTCACGCCACCGGCGGCAAAGACCTGGCAGACGACGCGGAATCGAACTGTGGAAGCTGCAATCCGGCGGAGGAATCGGAGAGAGGAGAAGAAGCAGAAGGGAGAAATGGTGGTGGGAATCGGATGTGCAGAAAGTGTGGGGAGAGAGAATCGAGTGTGTTGTTGCTGCCATGCAGGCATCTGTGTCTGTGTACGGTTTGTGGGTCAAGTCTGCTACGCGCTTGCCCAGTGTGTAATTCCGCCATGAACGCAAGTGTACATGTTAACATGTCGTAATTTTCTTTATAATTTTTAGTTAATTGAAAAAAGATTAAGAGAAAAAAAAAAAGGGGAGGAAAATACATAAAAAAAAATTTGTTTTTGGAGAGATAGGAAATACAGTTCAAAATTCTTTTTAGTGTCTCTACATAATTAGCGCGTTTGATTGATTTCTTTATTTTGTTGGTATTCCAATTTGAATGCTTCTCTCTCTCTCTCTATAAAAAAATCTCAGACGCACGTTAGAAAAGAAAATAAAAAATAAATAAAAAAAAAAAAGAAAATAAAACGGGGGAGCGTGGGAGCGTTAAGAAGGAGCACGTGGCAAGTGGGCCACGTCAGGGTCACAGACATAAAGAGCGGGGACCACCACGTGAGTAGGACAGAGTCAGGTGTACTCCAATTAATTAATTTTCTTATTTGTAAAAAGTAATTAAATATTAGTGGATAAGGTTTATTCAAGTACTTTGGATTCTTTTTATTTGATAAAAAATAGTAGTATTTTGGGTGAGTTTTGAATTTTGAAATAAAAAATAAAATAAAATAAAATAAATAAAGAGGACCCTTGAAACACGGCGAGTACCTGCGCCAGAAAACGTACGTTGGTGGCTACCCATCTGTAATTTAGTGCAAAAATTGGAGGGGTGCAAAGGCGACAAATATTTCAGTTTTATGAGTTATGGTAACGCACAAACTTTACTTTTCCCAAAATTAATACATTTTTTTTTTTTTAATTATTATTTTTAATTAAATACGGACAAAAGGGGTCCACGTGAAAAGGTTGTTGCTTTTTGCTATCGACACGTTTACTCCACTCCCCATCTCACTTTTTACCTTGTGTACTTTTAATGTAATTACACCATACCCTTTTCACCTTTTACCCGATCAAACCTCTGTAAATTTCCATATTACTTACTTGTTAATAATTTTATTATTTATTTAATATAATATTAATTTCCCATGATACATTTTCAATCTTTTTTTTTTTTTTTTAAAATAAAACTCTAGACATAAATTACCTCAATAGAACTAAATATGGTTTTAGGGATTATGTGTGCGCTCCACAAATTATGCAGACGACATGTGCTTTACCAAGTACATTTGATGCATGCTAGAATGGTGGTAGGCTCTGTTTTCATTCCTTTGCTTGTTTTGTTTAGGCTCTTGCTAATATTCCACAACTTGTGATTGGGTTTGGCTGACATATATAAAAAATTTCATGCCAAAGTCTAGTAATCCAATCCAATCAAAGACAACACTCTGTTATTTATAACAAGCATATGTAATTATTAGACTTTAAAATATTATCAAAATCAATGTTTCAATTAAAAGATGCGTGGATCAAAAAGTAAGCATTCGATTAAAGAAACTTTGGGTTAAGTATTTATAATTAAATGTCTCTCGTACGTGTGATGAACGTGCACGCATAAGAAGCAAGAGAATAAAGATTATATAATAAATAAATTTAAAAAAAGGAAAGTAACGTCTGATTAAATGGGACCCACTGGTTTGTTGTCCCTCTGTGACCGGCATCTCATCAATCTCCCATCTCCCCAGAACTCTCGTTCACATT
>NW_019014557.1:535554-548538 GCF_000150535.2 Carica papaya
AAAATTCTTTACCTGCCTGTCCCATTGAAATTTTCTTCTTATTCCTACACTCATGTGTGTATATATATATATATACACACACACACACACACACACACACACACACACACACACACACTCACATATAGATTCAAAGAACCACATTTCATGTACACACACACACACACGAGATGTCTTATTTAAATCTAAGTTAAAAAGATAAACTTTAGTTATCACCATTTTGTTAATAATATTGTAAGACTTTTAAATGAAATTTAAATTTAAAAATATAAATAAATTAAATTATTACGCTTTATTTGAAATATTTATGTAAAATTAAATTTAAAAAACAAAAATATCCTTTTTTTTATTTATTAAAAAAATAGATAATTAGTTTTTTTCCTTAAAAATAATCAATTAATATTTGATGCTTCTAAAAAAAATATCACCACCTACTTATTTGCATTGAAGCTCATAATTTCCTAAACAAAATTCTTCATGCATTCGGTTGATGTCATTATCAATTGAGGAAAAAAAAAAATGCCACTTGTAATTATGCTAAGAATTCTATTTTAAAAATTTGTGTCAAATCATTTTATAAATATTTATATTTAATTACTTTAATTAAATACATAACTATCTTATACAAATTGAGTTTTTTTTTTAAAAAAAAATTATTCCAAATAAGAATAATAATTTCAAACTTTATCATTTTAGAGCATATTATTTATCATCTAATTGACAAAAAAATATTAAAGTATAAATAATTTGAAACAAAATTTAAATTTGTGATGAAAAATAGCCTAAAAGTAATGAACAGAGTCAATACAATTCTACAAATGCATTTTTTATTTGATAATAATAAAACATATCTGACTAATTCTCGGATTGAGTATTGAAGAATACATTGCTATTTACTAAGTACATTTATATTGGAAAGAATGAAAACAAACAATACTTAAAGTCACTCAAACCTCATTCTTGTTATGCAAGAGAGATCAGTATAAATTACTATTAACAATTAAATTTATACAACACCAATAAAATTTTTTACGAGATAAATATCAATTAATATTCAACATATTGGTTAGTATCAATTCCGACTCCTATTAATGTAACACCCCAAAATAAAATTTTATGTAATTTAAAATTAATAAATATAATTTGTTAATTTATTTTTCATTTAATTTAGGATGAAAATGAAGTAAAAATTGAAGAAGGATGAAATTGAAAATAATTTGGGTTTAAGAGTATTTTTGAAAGAAAAATCGAAAACTAGGAGTTAAACTACAATTTAGGAAAGTTCTACCACGTGGGACGCCCGGTCAGCAGTTCCGATCAATCAGGACCTACCGTGTGGCAGCGGACACTGACGCAGTGCCACGCGGGCGATCCGCGTGCCCGCGATCAAATAGTTCAAATCCATTCCCGCGTGCACGGACAGCCTAAATGCGTTTCCTCTCCAAACGCGATCGAACTGCCAAATTTAAACGTGATCAGATAGTACAGATCATACGCGATGGATGGTCCAAAATTACTCCCTATTTAATCGCGATCAGACGGTACAAATCAAATGCGATGGATGACCAAGATCAAAAGTAGATAGATATAAATAATCTCGATTCGCACCAAACCCTAACCCTAGCCGCCAGGAAGGAGACCACTGTCACTCGCCGCCGCACTGGAGCTTTTTTCGATCGCCAAAAAAAGTAAAATTTTTTTGCTCGAAATTCAATTTTAAGCACACCCACGGTCAAATCGGAGAAAAAAGATCAACCACTTACCCGAAAAACGCCGGCAAAGTCTGGTTGAGCTGCCTTGGAGAATTTCACAAAACGCCTCTGATGAAGCCCTTCTCGTTTCCCATTCTGTGTAATTTTTTCACCGTCGTGATCATCGTGTCCTTCTCTATAGGTTGACAAGAGCAAAATACCCAACCGCAACATGAGCTGGAGGAGCCACCGCATCGGAGAGCCTTGCCGCTGGTGAGTTTCGATTTTTTGTATTTTTTCGGCCAACCGATGGCCTTTAGCATGTTTTCCTGCATAGATCAATGCAGAATCGCTGAAAACAGCCGACCCCGAAGCGGACAGCCGATGCAGACGTGACCACCGTCGCCCAGAGCATGGCGGAGCCGTCGTGCGAGAATTCTAAATTGGCCAAGTGGGCTCTGGGACTTATTTTGGGTTTGTTTGGGACATTTTTAGGTACTATTAGCGCGTTTTAATTCCCGAAGAAAAATTCAGAGAAACCGGGAATCGTCCTAGGTGCAGTCGAACAGCTTAACTTTTCGAGCATTAAATCTAGTAAGGATCCCTCACCCTATTCCCTATTATAGAACTGAAGTCTAAATAAATAATAATACATTATTTATGTAAATTTAAAAAATGTGCATAATTAATTACGGATTGCTAATGAAGCCAAAATAAAAAATTGTCTACTGTTGCTTTGTTAATTGTTTTACAATTCAAATACATATTAATATCTTATTAATTGCTTTTATAGCTTTAAATGCATGTATGGTTTATTCTATGTGTTTACTGCTGAATAGAAAAAAAAGAAGGTTAAATGGTAAAAATTGTGTGATGAAATGAATAGATGAAACGACAGCCTTATTGGATTTATGGGAGATGGCAGACGGACTGGGGATATAGGATACCCTACCGTGGTTTTCTCATACTGGTGAGTGAATGGTAAATAATTTTTATGATCAATAAATGAGTTTACTAAATTTAGTGCTCCATTAATAGTTTTTTAATTTTATACCAACATTTACTTATGTATCGGTGATATAGTGTGATATCTTTACTGGGCTAGATTAGCTCATCAGTTGTTTAACCATTTCAGATCAAGAGTACCAGGTTCCAGAGCTCAATCCGCAAAAGGATTGTGAGTAGATTTTAGATTTCTTTATTTTTTATTTATTTCTTTATTTCTTGTATTTCTTTCAAAAGGGTGAATTCTGTAACACGGTTTGGTACTTTCAATTATTTTTGTAAGAAATGTAAACCCTGAATATTTATTACGCTTTCGCACTTTAATTATCTTTTATTTCATTTGGATATTTTCGGAGTCATTACAGTTGGTATTAGAGCCGCGTTTCTCGAATCCATTCATTACATAAAATCCTTAGGGAACACCAAAACAATAGATCATTACTCAACCTTCTCTTGTGAAATACAGGTACAGATAGATGAAGAGAGGAAGACCCCCACTAAACTGAGCAGCTTAGGATGGTTCGCTTAGAGAAAATGTTGACCAGATATTTGAGCTGTTGAAGAGACTCATTACGGCCCAGTAGGGCCGGGGGGAAAGGAGGGAGCTACCTGACCCTCCCTTGCTGCCACAGGTTGAGCCAACCCTACAATGAGAGGATCCCGAGCCACCCCAGTACGACCTTGCTCCTTCATAGTGCCAGCCGGCGGCACCACAGTATGATCCAGTGCCCTAGCCACAGTACCACCCGGTACCACCACAGTATAATTCGGTGCCCCCACCGTATCAGCAAGTACCACAGTAGGGCCACCCAGTCCATCCTCAGCATGGCCCAGTCCCTCTTCCACGGGACCCAGCTCCTCCCATGATGGACCCAGATTACATAAAGAGGTATAAAAGATTAAACCCATCTACGTTTGCAGGGGGATCCTCTTTTGAAGATGTAGAGTACTGGTTAGTGAAGACAGATAAGGCCTTTAAGACCCTAAGAGTGATTTCCGAGTAGAAAGTCACCCTTACCACCTACATGCCTGTGGGAGAACCAGATCATTGGTGGGAACTCAAACATACCCCCCTGCCTGTTCCAGTTACTTGGGAGCAGTTCGTAGCAGCATTTCATGCAGAGTACCTTTCAGAGAATCTCTGAGATCTAAAGGAGATGGAGTTTGTACAGGTTGTCAAAGGGAACATGACTGTGTCAGAATGTGCTCGCAAATTTTTAGAGTTGGGCCAATATTCCTTTCAGACATTGTTGGATGAAGGCAAGAAGGCTAGAAGGTTCGAGTGGGGTCTCCGCCTAGAGATCAGATAGTAGTTGTTTGTGTTGGAGCTTACGACTTATTCAGCTATTCTGTCAAAGGCACAGTTAGTGGAGAAGAGCTTTCAAACCTCCTCTCAGGCAGCAGGGAACCTTATACCCTCAGCTCCACCCCGCAGACCAGTTCCTACTGCACCTGTTAAACAGAACAAAAGGCCTAGGCTGATGATCCAAGCTCCCCATTAAGCTCCAGTGGCAGGACGTAATATAATCGGTCAGCATTATGAAAGGGATCATGGGACCAACCCTGCTATCGCCTCAACAACACCTGTCGTATATGTGGTAGTGCCCAACATTATACGAGGGAGTGCCTGAGAAACCAGAATAATGCCAGACCTCCTATCGAAGGCCGAGCTTACAATCTTACCCAGCAGGATGCAGAAGCCAACCTGGACGTGGTACAGAGTATGTACACTATCTATAACCATCTTGCTCATGTTTTGATTGATACTAGTGCATCACATTCATTTGTTTCACCTATTTTTGCATCAAAATTTAATGTATTACCTGATAAACTTGATTCTGTATCATTTGTGTCTTCTGCTTAGAGTATTATACTATTGGGAGAAGTTGTATACAGAGTCTGTGTCATAGATATAGTAGATAGTAAATTGAGTGTGGACCTAATAGAATTAGACACAGAGAACTTTGATGTAATTCTAGGAATGAACTGGTTAGCAGTGTATCACGCCACTGTATATTATTTTAGCAAGAAGGTTGTATTTAATCCTCCTAATTAGGAGCAATTTACAAATTAATAAAAATCCTTTAGCATTTATTCCATCACGGCAAATTTTCTTATTATTGAGTACTTTAACTTTGCTGTTTTCTCTAACTAGACAAACCCAAGAAGAAAATTTGTATCCAAGAGATTTCGATAGTCCGAGACTTTCTAGATATGTTTTCGGATGAACTACCTGGATTGCTAGTGGACAGAGAAGTCGAATTCACCATAAACCTCTAGTCAAGCACCCAGCTCATTTTGGTTGCTCTTTACCGCATGAGCCGTGTTAAAATTAAAGAACTGAGGAAACAGATCTCTGAATTGCAGAACAGTGGGTTTATCTGACATAGTGTGTCCCTTTAGGGTGCTAGAGTCACCTTTGCCAGAAAGGTAGATGGGACATTGAGGCTATGTATTGATTATAGAGATCTAAATAGAGTCACAATCAAAAACAAGTATCCCCTCCTTAGGATCGATAACCTCTTCGATCAGTTGTAGGGTGCCTATGTCTTCTCTAAAATAGATTTGTGTTCAGGTTAGCATCAGGTGAAAATCAGGACAGAAGACATCCCCAAGACAGCCTTTTGAACTAGGTACGAATACTACGAATTTCTGATCATGCCATTTGGACGAACAACGCCCCAGCCATCTTCATGGACTTGATGAACAGGGTCTTTAGACAATTTTTGGATCAGTTTGTTATTGTGTTCATCGATGACATCTTGATTTATTCAAAAAGCAGAGAGGAACATGCTCACCATCTAACTCAAGTTTCATAGGTCCTTAGAGAAAAGAAATTGTATGCAAAGTTGAGTAAGTGCAAGTTCTGGCTTGAACAGACTACCTTATTGGGACACATCATATCAAAGGATGGAGTGTTAGTGAACCACGAAAAGGTTGAAGCAGTGCTCGGTTTGGAAAAACTGACATCAGATAAGGAGATTCGTAATTTTCTGAGGATGACAAGTTATTACCGCAGGTTTGTGGAAGAGTTTTCTAGTTTAGCTGCTCCTCCGACTCGGCTTACAAAAAAGAATGTCAAGATTTAATGGGATGAGGACTGTGAAAGAAGTTTTTCAGAATTAAAGAATCGGTTGACTACTGCATCTGTGTTGGTCTTGCCGAGTGGATCGGGTGGATATACAGTTTACAATGATGCCTCCTACGTAGGATTGAGTTGTGTTTTGATGCAGGATGGGAATGTCATAGCCTATGGGTCTAGATAGTTGAAGAGTCATGAGAAAAACTATCTCACCCATGACCTAGAGCTTGCCGCCATCATACACGCCTTGACCTGTCTGCTTTCTGAAACTATCAAATGAGCTAATGTACCTGCACTTTTTCTGCTGAACGCGTGGGCTACCACGTTGTCCTTACCCGAGTGATACAAGAAGTCACAATCGTAGTACTTGAAGAGTTCTATCCATCTTCTCTGAATCATGTTGAGATCATTTTGAGTGAATATGTATTTTAAACTCTTATGATCGGAATAGATCTGAAAGGTCTCCCCATACAAATAATGGCGCCAAGTTTTCAAGGTATGGACAATTACGACCATTTCTAAGTCATGAGTGAGATAGTTTTTCTCATGACTCTTCAACTGTCTGAACCCATAGACTATGACCTTTTCATACTGCATCAAAACACAACCACACTCTAGGTAGGAAGTATCACTATAATCTGTATATCCACCTGATCTGCTTGGCAAGACTAAGAGAGGTGCGGTAGTAAATTGACTCTTTAGTTCTAAAAAACTTCTTTCACAGTATACGTTCTACTCAAACTTGATGTTCTTCTTTATGAGTTAAGTCAGGGGGCAACTAGACTAGAAAATCATTCCACAAACCTCCAGTAATAACTTACCATCCCTAAAAAGCTACGGATCTCCTTAACCGATGTCAATCTTTTCCAGCTGAGCACTGCTTCAAATTTTTTAGGGTTCACCGACACTCCATCTTTTGATATGATTTGCCATAGGAAGGTAGTTTACTCAAGCCAAAATCCACATTTACTCAACTTTGCATACAACTTCTTCTCTCTAAGAACTCGCAAAACTGGAGTTAGATTGTGAGCGTGTTCCTCTCTACTTTTTGAATAAACTAGGATATTATTGATGAACACAATGACGAACTGATCCATGAATTTTCTGAAAACTCTTTTCATCAAGTCCATGAAGATGGTTGGAGCGTTGGTTAGTCTAAATAGCATGATCAGGAACTCATAGTGTCCGTACCTGGTTCAAAAGACTGTTTTGGGAATGTCTTCTGCCCTGATCCTTACCTGATGATAACCTAAACGCAGGTCTATCTTGGAGAAGACTTGGGCACCCTGCAACTGATCAAAAATGTCATCGATCCTTGGGGGGCGAGGGTAATTGTTCTTGATCATGACCCTGTTAAGGCCTCTGTAATCTATACATAACCTTAACATCTCATCTTCCTTTCTTGCAAATATGACTCTAGCACCCCAAAGGGACACACTATGTCGGATGAATCCACTGTCTTGCCATTTAGTGATCTGTTTCCTCAGTTCTTCCATCTCAACACGACTCATGCGGTAAGCAGCAACCGAAATAGATTGGGTGCCTAACTGAAAGCCTATGGTGAATTCGACTTATCTACACTTTGGCAATCCAGATAGTTCATCCGGAAAGTCTTGGACTACTAGAATCTATTAAATAAAAATTTCTTTCTTGGGTTTGCCTAGTTAGAGAAAACAGTCGGGTTAAAGTACTTGATAATAAGAGAATTTGCCATGAGGTAAACAAATGTTAAAGAATTTTATTAATTTGTAAATGACTCCTCATTAGAAGGGTTGAATAAGACTTTTTTACTAAAACAATCTATGGTGGCATGATATGCCGCTAGCTAGTTCATTCCGAAGATTACATCAAAGTACTCCGTGTCAATCTCTATTTAGTCCACACTCAATTTTCTATCTGCTATATTTATGACATAGGCTCTGAATACAACTTTTTTCAGTAGTGTTCTACTCTCAGGAGTAGAAACAAATAACACAGAATCAAGTTTTTCAGGTAATAAATTTAATTTTTATGCAAAAATATGTGAAATAAATGAATTCAATGCACCAGTATAAATCAAAATATGAGCAGGATGGTTACAGATCGTCTATGTATCTTGTGCCACTTCCGGGTCGGCTTCTGCATCCTGCTGAGTGAGGTTGTGAGCCCTTCTTTTATAGTAAGTCTGGCCTAGTTCTGGTTCCTCGAGCACTCCTTTACATAATGTTGGGCACTGCCGCATATGCGGCAGGTGTTGTTGAGGGGATAGCAAGGTCGGTCTTCATGATCCTTGCCACAGTGCTGAAAGTTGTTACCGCGTTCTGTTGCTGGAACTTGAGGAGGAGCCTGAGTCATTGTCCTTGGTCTCTTGTTCTGTTGAACAAGTACAGTAGGTGTTGGTCTATGGTGTGGAGCCGAGGGCCTGAGGTTCCCTACTACTGGAGGGAAGGTTCGAAAGGTTCCTCTCCACCAACTGTGCTTTGGCCAAAATAACCGAATAAATGTTGAGCTTGAGATAAAAAACTGCTGTCTGATATCAGAACGGAGACATCACTCGAACTGTCTAGCCTTCCTACCTTCATTCGTCATATTCTTTGGGGAATACTGGCCCAACTCTATAAACTTACGAGCATATTCTGATACAGTCATGTCCCCCTGGACCAAGTGTGCAAAATCTATCTCCTTCAGATGTCGGAGATGCTCTGGAGGGTACTCTGGATTTAAGGCCGTCAGGGACTGTTCTCCAGTGACTGAAAAAAGTAGGGTGGCCTGCTTGAGTTACCACCAGCGGCATGCTTCTCCCACTAGCATGTAGGTAGCAAGGATGACTTTCTGTTTGGGAGTCACCCCAGGCGTTATGAAGGCCTTCTCTGTCTCAGCTAACCAGTACTTGACCTCTTTAAAGGAGGATCTCCCTAAAAAAGTTAATGGATTTAGTCTTTGATATCTCTCGATATAACTTAGGTTCATCATAAGAGGAGGTGGGTCCTGTGAAAGAGGGACTGGACTGCGCTGAGGATGGACTGGGTGGTCTTGCGGTGGTACTAGTTGATATGGTAGAGGCACCAGATTCTACTGTGCTGGTGCCAAATGATGCATTTGGGGCACCGGGCCATACTATGTTGGTACCGGGTGGTACTATAGCTAGGGCACCGAATCATACTGTGGTGGCGCCGGGTGGTACTGTGGAGGAGTAGAGTCGTATTGGGGTGGCTCGGGATCCTCTCGCTACAGAGGTGACTTAACCTGTGGCAGCGAGGGAGGGTCAGATAGCTCCCTCCTTTCCTTCCGGCCCTGTTGGGCAGCGATTAGTTTCTCCAGCATCTCAAATAACCGGTCAACATTCTCTCGTAGCGAACTCTCCTAGGCTGCTCGGTTTAGTGGGGGTCTTCCTCCCCTCATCTATTTGTACCTGCATTTCATAAGGAACGGTTGAGTGATAATTCATTTTTTTTGGGTTTCCTAAGGATTTTGTGTAAGGAATGAGTCCGAGAAACGCAACTCTGATATCATTTGTAACGACTCAAGAATTCCAAAGGAAATAAATCATAAATTAAGTGTGGAAGCGAGAAAATTAGTGGAGGTTTATATTCCTTACATAATAACTTAAAGTACCAAATAGTGATACGGGAATTACCCTATTGTAGAAAATACAAAAAATTAAGGAAATAAATGAAAAATAAATAAAATTGGTATCCTACTCGCAACTCTCTTGTGTATCAGACTCTGGATCCTAATTCTCTTGATCTGAAATGGTTAAATAAGGAATGAGCAACACTAGTTAGTAAGAATATCACGCTACTCACCGACACAGAAATGAAGGTTGGTAGAAAAATTAAAATAACAAATAGAGCTCTTAATTAAACAAATTCATTTATTATAAACAATATCTTTTGTCATCTACTTACCGTAGTGAGATTTACAAAATAATTCATAAAGAAAATAATATAACTCATATCATTATTTCATATGTAATCGATTTGAACAACAATTCTATCATTAATCAGTCTATTGGCATCCATGAGGGTTCATAAGGATGTTCCCACAACACATGAACCATTTTTTTTAACATTTCAAATTAACAGATCGTCCTCATACCCCATCCGGTAGGAGCACCAAACCACTAAACATCAATATCTCATCTGGTATGAGGGTGAAACGGGCCGTCCCCATACTCCGTCTGCTATGAGTGCCTAATTATAAAACCTCGATACCCCGTCCAGAGTGAGGCAACGTTCACAGTAGGATTTCCTATGCACATGATTCGTCCACCATCTCGCAGGATATCCAGTGAGGTTGCTGTTTCATCCATTCATTTAATTACGCAATTTTTCGTTTTTCTTTGATCTTTTTTTTTCCCAATTCAACCGTAAACCCATAAAACAAACAATACATGCATTTAAATCTGTAAAATCGATCAATCAGATACTATCATGCATTCAAACCGTAAAAACATTCAACATAAATAACAGTAGATAATTTCTGGTTATGACTTTATTAGCAACCTGTAATTAATTATAGATATTTTCTAATTATAAAAAACACTGTATTATTGTTAATTTGACTTCAATTTGATAATAGAGAATAGAGAGAGGGATTCTCATATAATTCGAAGTCCGAAAAGCAGAACTTGTTGACTGCATCTACTGGCGGTCTCTAGATTTCCTGACTTTTTCTTCGGGGATTAAAATGTGTTACAAGTACCTACAAATATCTCAAAAAATCCAAAAATAGTGTCAGGACTCCTTTTTGGTCAATTTAAGAATTCTGGCACAGCGACTTCGCTGTGCTTCGGCAACGGTGTCGTCGCTCGCAGCGGCGGTCCGCCTCAAGTTGGCTATTTTTGACCATTTTTGGCTGAATTCGGCCGATTTTGCATCAATCATTGCGAGAAAATACGTTAAAGGGCCTCGATTGGGAAAAAAAAACGAAAAATTGAAATTCACCGTGGCAGGGCTGTCCAATATGGTGGCTTCCCTGGCTCACTGTTTTGGTTGGGTGTTTTGCTTCGGTCAACATGTAGAGAAGGAAACAGTGATTACAATGGTAAAAAAAATTTTTAGAGCGGGAATCAGGAAGGGACTCATTGGAGGCAATTTTTGTTATTTCCTGCAGTGGCATTGTCGGGTTTTGCCCGCGATTTTTGGTTAATCAGCCGGTCTTTTACTCCGATTTGGCCTTTGGGTTGTTTAAAATTAAATTTCAAGCAAAAAGAGAAATTTTTACTTCTTTTGGTGATCGGAAGTGGCTCCGGCACGGTGGCGGGTGGTGGTTGCTCTCCTTTCTTGCAGCTGGGTATTCTTCTCTAGTGAGGGTGTCTGGAGGCTAAGGTTAGGATTTTGTGTGAATTGAGTTATTTATATTCGTCCCCTTTTAATCTAGGTTGTTTATTGCATTTGATCTGGACCGTCCGATTGCGATTAGATAGGGAGTGAATTTAGAGCGTTCATTGTGATCTGATTTGGACCGTTAGATCGCGTTTAAATAGAAAGTGTATCTGAACCATATATCGAGTTTAAATCTGATCGTCCGGTTGTGTTTGGAGAGAGAACGCATCCGAGCCATCCGTGCGCATGGGAACGGGTGTGAATCTAGGTCGTTCGATCACAGGCACGTGGATCGCCTACGTGGCCTCCCGAGTGGCACTGCTTCAACGTCTGTTGCCACGCGGTCCGTTCTGGTTCGTCGTAGTTGCTGACTGGGCATCATACGTGGTACAACTTTTTTAAATTGCATTTGACCCCCAGTTTTCGATTTTCTTTTAAAAATACCATCAGAACCTAAATTTTGACACATTTTTCTCAAATTTGTTTTCAATTTCATTCTCCTTCAAATTTTTTTCATTTTTACACTAAATTAAAATTAAAAAATTAAAAAAATTATATTTATAAATTAATTTAAATTACATCAAAATTAATTTGGGTATTATAAAATACATATATATATATTTTTTGACAAAAGACATATAAAAATTAAAATAGAAAACAAAACTATATATATATATATATTAAAAATTATTCCCAAACACAGCCTTAGGACTGCCAACCAGAAGGGGGGGCGACTATCAGCCTTCCTATTTGGTGAACATAATGGTGTACGGATTAAAGAATGAAAAGATTAGTGTTCTTTTCTCGAATTATTTAATATTTATTTTAATTTAATAATTTCCCAATTAATTGATTCAGTAATATATTATATACATTCATATACCTGTCACTTTTTCTAAATCTATATTCATATGTTATGTGGCAAAAGGTCAAATCTTCTTGTTGGTCGGCTCAGAAAGAATGTATGTAGGTGTGTATGCATACATATATATATATATATATATTATTGTTAAATTTTTTAATCCCTAAATTATGTCATGAACACGTTGACATGCAAGTGATGCTTATCAGTTATCACTAATTGTTACTTCAAGCATTACAGGATATTATAATATATAATTCAAAGCCACAATGGAACCAAAGAAACGAACAATCCATATGGTATGAATAGAATATATATTATAATGATATGATAACGAATGATTTTTTAAAAAAAGAAATTCTTCATTTATTAAAACTAAAATAAATTATATTTTCAACATTAATTCGTATTAACCTACTATAGAGTTCAAATTTAATATTTCAATTTACAACATGAAGTTTATATTTTCTATAATTAACTATATACAACTTCTGTAATATCCAGATCCGAAATTTAAGTTTAGGATAATTAAATAATAATAATATAAATTAAAAAAACTAATTTTAATTTTTTAATTTAATTTTTGAAAATATTTTTAAAAATCAAAGATAAAATAAAAATAAAGGAGAACCTATTTGAAAAAAAATTTAAAAATTAGCGTAAAAGTGAAAATAAAAAAATTTGGTCACGTAGGCCGCCATGTCAACAATGCGGCCGGTTGCCTTGCATTACGTGGCATACACGTGGACATGCATCCACGCGAGAAGTCATGGAGGTGATCCGTGCGCTAGCGGATCTAATGGCCCAGATCTTCTCACGTGCGCACATACGACCCAGATATGTTTATTCTCTAAGTGCGATCGAACTGTTAGATTTAATCAGATCATGCGGTGCAGATTAATTTTTCAAATAAGAGTGAGCTAACAGTGAAGAGTGAGCCATGTGTCCCTACACAGATGACCCAGATCGACGCGGAGAAGGTATATAAGCATCTCATCCCAGAAAATCCTAACCCTAGCCGCACATGTGCTCACTAAA
>NW_019014557.1:560206-570256 GCF_000150535.2 Carica papaya
TTACCAGAAAAGTTTGGGAGATATAGTTTATCCTTATACCGGACGGGGAATCGAAACGATGAAATATTTGACGCCCATTACTGGATGGGGTATGGGGATGATCGGTTAATTGTAAAATTTTATATTGGGTTCACGAGTAGGGGGGACATCCGTATTGACCCCCAGGGGTACCACTCCGCAGATAAGAAATAAAAGTTATTCTCTTATTCTCTCATGCATAAAAGTGAAAAGTGGAATGGAAGTAGGCATTCATTGGTTTTTTTTTTGGAAAACTCGTTACAGTAAATATCAAACAAACGTTTTCAAGTTTAAAGGTATTCAAATAAAGTAAAGGTTTCATTAGTTGTTTTTCTGATTTTGACCAATCTTCAGTTTTTTGTATTTGTTATTAGTGTGATATTCTTTCTAAATCAATATAGTTCACTTTTTCATTAATCATTTCAGATCAAGGGGATCGAGATCTAGATCTCGACTAGTAAGAAGGTTGTGAATAGTTCACCTTCCGGACTCCCTTCAAGTGCTAATGAAAGTTGTTCTATGGTACTTTTGTATTCTTTCGTCTTCTTTGCATTTCTTTAATTACCGTTTATCTTTTAGAATGAATATTCTCGTAACCTTATTGAGTATTTTAAATTATTGTGTA
Source organism: Carica papaya (assembly GCF_000150535.2). The sequence continues at coordinate 560,850 of NW_019014557.1, forward strand.
AAGAATGTAAACACTAATTTTATTAATCGGTTCCACATTTAAATTATAAATTCATTTTCTTTAAGATTCTGGACCTTTATATATACAGATATATAATATATTTAATTATATATATACATATATAATTATATATATTTTATCTTTTCTTATTTATTTATTTATTTATTATTATATACAATAAAGTATAAAAAAAATAGATAATTTGATAAAATATATAACTATATCATACTATCATTGGAAACAAAAATAGATACTATTATCATACATTAATACACAATCTTTTCAAATATTATATAATTTTGACATTTCTATACTATGTATTTATCATATAATATCATACATTAATAAATTATTTTGAAAGTTATCCAAAGGGACCTTAGAGGAAAAGAAAATGAGGACATTAAAGAGGAAAAAAATCAAAATATTAAAGAATAAATAAATAAGAGAATTAAAAAGGAAAAGAAAATCAAGATATAAGGGTAAATTACACCCTCCATAATTACTTGTCTACTTCTTTTTCTTATATATGACTATAATATTCAATAAAGTACTTCAATTAAAAAAAAAAAAAAAAAAAAAAAAAAAGAACCAATAGCTTATAAAATGTACTTTAGCTTGAAAAGAAGTATGATTCTCTTTTGATATATAGAGGGGAAAAATTAAAAAATAATTCAATAACTTGATCATTTGATTCTTAAATTTATTGGGAAATTAATGAAATTAATTGTTCATAACTTTATTTGAAGTTTTCCTCTTTGTATTAATATAATTTAATTTTTATATTAATAAAACTTAATTATCTGAGTTTAATTTTAATGATATTAACATAATTAGTAGTAGTACTAATTCAAGAAAACAGGAGCCACATGAACCACAAACGCATGTAGACACGAATTTCCCACACGCTTTTATGTTATAAATAATAAACACTGGCACTCTTCATGCCGCAAAAACCTTTAAAAAAAAAAAAAAAAAGTTAGTTGGAAAAGTTCAAAGGAGGACACGTGGCATTCTGGGTGCATAGAATAATATACGAAACGACCTCATACAACCAAAGCTCAAACACATGTAGCCACGAGCTGAGACAGTCAACGACTCAAGCCGCATATAATTTGCCTATTTTGCATCATCTCATTCCTTAGAAATTAAAAAATAATAATAATAATAATAATTAATTAATTAAATTTTTTAGAGGAAGATTAATCATTATCTTCTTAGAAAAACAAAAACAATCGCGGCATGAAGCATGGAGATTTGCAAGTCTTATCTCCTCTCGTTTACTTTTTATTTTCATGGTTTAATAATCGATTTTTCAATTAGTCTATAATTATACACATAATTTTTTAATAAAAATTTGTACAATTAAATAATTAATTTATAAGTTAATAATAATATAATAAATTTTTATAAAAAAAATACATACAGTAATACAATCTAATGTCTAAATATAAAAAAAAAAAATAAAAATAAAAAATATATATTTAATTTAAATAATTACGCAAATAATGGACTAACCATTTCTTTTTATTCAAAATGAAACACTAGTAGTGAAAGAAATATAACCATACTAATTTCTACCTTAAGAAATATATATTTTTTATTTTTTTATTGGTTTTGTCAAAGATAGAGAATAATCAAATCATCATTTAAAACCATAATGTAACGTCAACAATTCTCTATATAAAGAGCTTTCTCTTGTTATCAACTTCGACAATCATCAACACCGTACATAACTCCCACCAACGACGACGACGACGACGAAGACTAAAGTCATCGTCGATGGCGGCAATTTCCACCACTTCACTCCTCTTCAAAACACTTTTCGTCTTCTTCGTCCTCATCTCCATTTTCACACCCGGAGCTCTTTCAGATCCCACTAACCCAGAATGTCAAGAAGAAGCCAACGACTCCTGCATCGACAAGGACAGAGCTCAAACCCTAAAAATAATCGCTATCTTCTCCATCCTTGTCACCAGCGTGATCGGCGTCTGCGCCCCCCTCTTCAGCCGCTCAATTCCGGCACTCAGCCCTAACCGAAACCTCTTCATCATCGTCAAAAGTTTCGCCGCCGGCATCATTCTAGCCACCGGGTTCATGCATGTGTTGCCGGATTCTTTCGATATGTTATGGTCGCCTTGCTTGCCGGAGAATCCCTGGCACAAATTTCCGTTTACTGGGTTCGTGGCGATGTTATCGGCGATTGTGACGCTGATGATTGATTCCATGGCCACCAGCTTTTATAGCAAAAAGAACAGTACTGAAATCCTGCCGGAGGGGAATAACGACGGCGGCGAGGGTGTGAACAGGGGTGATGTGGAGATGGCGGCAGCTGGTTTTGGGCATTCTCACGGTCACAATCATGGGCCCAAGGGCGATGAAATTAGTGTTGGTTCTAAAGAATTGCTGCGTTACCGCGTTATTGCCATGGTAAGTATCTTTCTTCGTCAATGTTGGTTTTCCTGATGTACACATATATGCTATTTATAAAGACCCACATATCCGGTCAAACCATACATAACAATGGAAACTAGATCGGCCGCAAATAAACCAAAATAAATTAATAAAATTTATTATTTATTGTAAATTTTTACAAACATATTAATTAAAATTATTAAATATATAATTAAATGTTTAGATATGTATATATAATTATTATTTTTAAAAGAAAACTAAAAATTTTAGTCGATTTTTTTATTTTTAACTGATCTAATTAAAAAAACTAAATAAACCAGCTATTCTTCTTTATGGGTTCAAAGTTTTTAATTGTTCTAATTTTGGTGACTAAATCTTAGTTAGTATATATGTTTTTGAATTAAATAAATATTTTTTAATAATTAAATTTTCTTAATTAAAATAATTATAATAGTTAAAAATATGATTTTAGATTTTTTTAATCAAAAAGAGATTAATAAAGATCATAATTACTTTTTTGGGATCATTTTAGGATCAGAAAAGATATTTTACTTTTAAACTTAAATATATAGTTTAAATTAATGTGAAACATTTTGATTATCATTTAATTTTTATTAAATTATATAATAACATAGCTTACTAATTTATGATTAAAATAACATAATCTGGAGTTAACAAAGATTAAGTTCTAAACGTGTCTAAGTCAAACTCCCACTTAGTTGGTAGTAGAATATAGAAATATTTTCTGGCACAGAATTATTATTGTGTTGGTCATGCACGGCACAAGTACATCTATAATTTCTTTATATCTTAACAATAAGTAAAAGTAATTATTTCTAAGACACACACATATATATATATATAATTCATGAACAACAATATATACACTATATATATATATATGTAGGTGTTGGCGGTCAAGCTTGATTATAAGGATAACGATGGTACATATAAATATTGGAAATTTTGTTTTCTTTTGCGATTTGATTTAGTTTAAACGTTCATCTAATTATTATTATTATTATTATTATTATCATAAATGTTAAACTGAAAGATAGTCAACTGTTATGTGAAATATGAATTTAAAAATGAAAACGTATTTTTCATTTGGTTTTGAAGATAAGATATAATTATTGTTTAAAAACGATGTCGTTTTCGGGATTGGTTGAATTTTAAAAACACGGATATGTAGAGTAAATTAATTAAATATTTATTTGTAGTAATTATATTTAAAAAATATTAATTACTTAGATTAATCATACTTGCTTAGGTACTGGAGCTGGGTATAGTGGTACACTCAGTGGTGATCGGACTTTCACTGGGAGCTTCAAACAACGTATGCACCATTAAAGGTCTGGTAGCTGCTCTCTGTTTCCATCAAATGTTTGAAGGCATGGGTCTTGGTGGCTGCATTCTCCAGGTTCAATTCTTTCTTTAAATCTAAATAAAAAAACTATATTAATTAGGAAGAAACAAAAAAGTAATTAGTATTGTGTATGTATAGGCGGAGTACAAGCTGTTGAAGAGACTTATAATGGTGTTTTTCTTCTCGGTTACGACGCCGTTTGGCATAGCTTTGGGGATGGCTTTGTCAACGACGTATAAAGAAAACAGTCCGAGATCACTTATAACGGTGGGTCTGTTAAACGCCTGCTCCGCCGGACTTCTCGTCTACATGGCCCTCGTCGACCTTCTTGCCGCGGATTTCATGGGTCCTAAGTTGCAGAGAAGTATTAAGCTTCAAATCAAATCATATGCTGCCGTTTTGTTGGGTGCTGGTGGCATGTCTCTCATGGCTAAATGGGCTTAATTAATTACTCCCAGAAACTCAAATAAATTTCCTTGTTTTGTTCTAAATTTTCTTCGCTGATCAACAATGTACAACAACGTCGAGTAGCTTTTTGTTTTTTGTTAATGAATCGTACAGGTGTTCCCCTGTTTCTTAATGCAATCTCAGATTTACATATACATAAATATAAGAATGCTCTATTATGTTTACGTATATATATATATATATATCATACTCTTGTCTGAATCTCAATATAAAAAAGCGTTGCTATAAATTCCTAATTTGTTCTAGTTTTAGATACTAGTGCAAAGCCTGATGGGTAGTTTGAGTTGGGTTTAATTCGGCCCAGGGGCCACATTTTTTTAAATTCATTTATTATTATTTTTAATCATTTAATTTTTTATTATTTTAAATAGTTTTACCATTAATTTATTGATTTTGTGTCAAATATCTAACTTAATTTTTGAAAAATATTATATGTGGTACTAAATATATATATATATATATATTTTATAAATTAATCTCTAAAATTTTAATTTTATTTCGAAAGGCTAACATTTATCAAGAATGTTGTTGGCCAAAAACATTTCCACTTGTGTTATTGGAGATTTTTCATGACCAAACTTTTTGAAGAAGAAATTCCAGAAAGTGTTTACTTTTCCCATTTTCACTTCCACTTGTCCCATACCATTTTCCATCCCTTCAATCTTTTTCTCCATGCAACTTGGGAACCCTCTAAGCACAAATACACATCCTTGAATACACTTCACCATTTCTCTTTTTCCATTCTTAGTGGTGAAACATAGTTTCTTCATAAGCTCTCTCTTTCCCCCCATGACGCTTCTCTCCAATGGTGGCCTTACCAATTTGGTCCCACGTGTAAGTTCTCTTTGCAGATTTTTGGTATAAAGAGATATTAAAGAAAGAGAGATGCAGGATGATGAGGAGGAAGACAATGGACAGCTATTTGACTACCTATTTTAGGGCCTGTTTTTATAGAGCAAATAAGGTATTCCAAATAAGATACAATAAGTCTTGTAACAAGCAGTACCGAAAATTTGATTCGGAATAATTTAATATTGTACAAAATAATAAACAAAAACAATTTAATTTTTTTAATCTTTGTTAATTTTCGAGAAATATGGATTTGAGATAAAATTAAAATTTATTTTAAAAAATATGATCAAACTATGAATAAAGATGGGTGCATTTGAAAAAAAAAATTAAAACAGGGGGTCAAATCTCAAATAGGAAAAATACAGGTCACGTGGAACGACCACGTCAGCAGCAATGACGAGTCAGAATGCGCCGTGTGACAGACACACTGGCACCAGTTCCACATGGGAGCCACGCGAGCGATCCACGTGCCTAGGAGATCCAATGGTACAGATCGTACGCACGGACGACCCAGATCTATTTTTTTTTCAAACGCGATCGAACGGCTGAATTTGATCGTGATGGACAATCCAAATTTGCACACAGATCGACATAAACAGGCTTCGATTCAGACAGTCTTCATTGCTCCACATCAACGCGAATGAACGATTAGGATTATGAGAAGATAAGTATTTAAACCTCTCTTCAGTCGGCTCCCGAAACCCTAGCCGACGCCCCTGGCCAAATAAGAAGAAGAAAGACAGCCAGAGGGAAGCTCACCCATTAGAGGGACGCTATCGTCGCCGGACCAGAACCACCACCGACGTCGAAAAAGGTAAAAAAAAATTTCTTTTGCTCGGAATTGAATTTCAAACCTCCCCACACCCATATCGGAGCAAAAAGAACAATGTACAAGCCATAAAATGCGAATGAAGCTCAGCCGAGCTGTCCCAATTGCAATCCAAAAACCTCTCCGATGACTCCCTTCCCGTTTTTCGTTTTTCTCAATTTTTTTACCATCGTATTCCTCATTATTTTCTGGTGCAGGTTAGTCGAAAAAAAACTCCAACCGCAACGGAAGAACGAAGGGGCCGTCGCACCGAGAGACTCCTCCACTAGTAGGATCTCGGTTTTCTCCTTTTTCAGCCAACAAAGGCTCCCAAACCTTATTTTTCCCATGTTTTCATGAAAAATCGGCCAAAAATCGGCCTAAATCGGCTAAAAATGGCTAGGCCAAGAGGAACTGCCATGGCGGGTGGCGGAACCGGCAGCGCTATCATGCCGAAAGCCTAAACCGGCTGGAAAATTTCAAAAACACTTAATTTGGCCTTTTTAGGGTATTTTTCAATACATGACGCATTTTTTTTTTATTTTCACAGAAAAAATCCAAGAAACTCTAGAACTAATAGAAGGTGCAGTGAAAAGAACGGTATTTCAAACAACGATCCAGGGTAAGAATCTCTTATCCTTTTCCCCATTATGATAAATTAAAATTTAATAATTAATAATGGTGTGTTTTTTAAAAAATTAAAAAATTTTAAAAATTAATTACAGACAGGTCACTAGTGGAGACGGAACCAGTTAGTGTATATTTATCTTAGCTTTGTTGTTTATTCTCTCCTATACTGCCTAAAATGTTTACTGTTACATCGTGTATTTTAATTTATTGATTTTAATTACTTTCTCGTTTATTTAGTTTATCTGCCGTCGTGTTGTCCTCATCCGTTGATTTGTTTGCAATAAATATTTAATTATGTCTCTCTGAATTGTTAATCTATTAATTTATACTGCTTATATAATTATCACTCTATTGTTCTGTAAAAATAGAATAAGTTAGTTGCGTGTAATTGGTGGCTAGTGAATGATGTAAATATGTATGCTAAATGGCTTATCAAGTATCCTGAGTATAGGTGTACGACCTTGCGCATATGAAAAACTTATTGTGGACGTTAGCTCAGTCGAATGGAGTTGAGAAGTCCAATACCGGAAGGGGTTGAGAGGTATAGATCACTCTCATACTAGACGAGATATCGAGGTATTGGTATCTTTGACACCCATTACCAGACGAGGTATGAGAACGACTGGTTGATTAATAATTATATATTAGGTTCACGCATAAGGAGATATCCTTATGGATCCCCAGAGGTACTCATAAGCAGGTTAGAAGATAAGTTTATTACTATTATTCCTTTAAGTGCGAAATATAAATGTTATTCGGGTTATTGTTTTTATAGATCGATTTTAAAAACTCATGTGAGGATAAGTGCTTCAATCTAGTCGTACATAACTATTCTATATCTGGGTGTATTGGCGAAGTGATAAGTGTTTACCATATATAACTATTTCATGTTCAGTTGTGTGGAAAAATAGTTTAATCTGTGTGCCTTAACCGTTCTGTGTTTAGAAAGTAGCAATGTTTCAAGGTATTCATGTATGTCGTTCTATGTTTGGGTACATGGAGAACTAGCGATAAGTATCTGTGCCTATACATAACGTATGGTAATTGATTGATCGTTTATAATAATGATGAAGTATACAATTTGAATCTATTTTCTAATTTATGTTTTCATCTTCTGTTCCGTATCTATTTTGAAAAGATTATATGATATATGTTTTGTTGTGTGTTAAGAAATAATATATTGTGATTTCATAATATCGCTTATTGAGATATTTTATCTTACATCTATCACCATCCAGATACTTAAGGTACCGCTGCAGAGTGAGTGGTGATACGGAGGAAATTTCTGAAGTTAGACTCTGATATTAAAGTTATTGTTTCGTACTTTTATTTAGTAATGTAAGTAAGAAAATTTAAAGTCTCGTACATGTGTTTATGTTTTACATTTAAGTCATCTAATGCTTCTACGATTCTTTTATGATTAATAAAATTAAGTTATTTTTCTTAATTTGAGTTTACATGATTTAAATAAGTATCATCCGATTATTACCTTATAAGATGGGATAATGATTTTTAAGTTAAACGAAGTTATTTAAAAAGAAATAATAGCTTAATTGGTTGTTTGACAATTTCTACTAACCTTTGATTTTCCGTATCGGTGTTAAGTGTGATATTCTTACTGGGCTAATGTAACTCATTCTTATTATTTAACCATTTCAGATCAGGAAGATCAAGATCCAGATCCTGAACAGTAAGAAGGTTGTGAATAAAAGTTGCCTCCCAAATTCCATCAGAGTTGCCCATTGGAGGTTAACCCTATAGGATTTTTAGTTATGTTTTATTTTAATTATTTATTATGTTATTTGAATTTCTTTAAAGAGACATTCACATAATTTTATTGGGTATTCTGATTTATTATGTAAGGAATGTAAACCATAAACTGTGAATTGTTTCCGCTTTTCTTTTACTAATACAATATATATTCATTTTCTGAAAGTTTCGGGTCTTTATAAATTTAGTTTTTCGTATCCTAAATCTAGAAGTTATTTACAATTTAAAAGAAAATTAAAAGCTCGAATACTAATTTAAAATAAAATATTTATGACTAAAAATGTAATATTAATCATAATTCCAGAACTAAATCGAATATTTTTTCTTTTTTTTTTTACTATTTACTTTATTAACAAAGTTATATCTTTAATTTTCTTTTTTAAATCATGTCATGTTTAGGCTTAAATTCATATTAACGATATGCCATATATAGACAAGCCAAAACTTGCTCAAATTGAGTTGTTCGACTTGAGTAACATTGTTCAAGCTTGCCACATTTATAGGCATGCTAAGCTTGAACTGTTGATTGCTTTAAAGGGTTTGACTAGGTCAACATGTATTAAGCAAGTTTGGGTTGACCAATGAGCCACTCTCTTGATTTCTCATCCTTAGGTCATCATATCAAGTTCATGGATGATTTAGATTTCAAGAGAATCAAGCTTGAGTTCATGTTTAATATTCAATTACCAAATCCAAACAAGACCTATATGCATTATATAGATATATATATTTAAATTATACTAATAATGTATAAAATATATAATCTTATTATTTTATATATTTATTTTTTATTTAATTTACATTTAAAATTATTTAGTCTTAATACATATTTTGAATTTAATATAGTTACAGTTGATTTGAGTATTCTAAAATCTTATCTGATAAGTGGATATAACTTTTCATTTTAATATGCATATAAATCATTAATATAAAATATAAAACTAAATTTAATTTAAGTTGACTGAAACTTTATTTAAACTTAATATATTAATTACTAATAGTGACAATAATAATAATAACATAAGTGATAAGAACTGTCAATAAAGTAACAATAGGAACAATAATAATATCAATGGTGATGGTAATATAAGTAGAGAGGAA
>NW_019014557.1:625509-638631 GCF_000150535.2 Carica papaya
GGTCTGAATAAATCCTTCAACACCAGTCTGGCTTTGTACTTTTTAGTCGACTTTTCTACTTTGTGTTTCAAAGTAAACACCCATTTACAACCAACCATTTTCTTTCCCTGTTGAGGTGAAACAAGTAACCATATTTCATTTTTTGCCAAAATTTTTATTTCTTCAATCATAACTTCTTTCTGTTTGGGATATTCTAGAACTTCTCTTTAATTCTATGAAATAGGCATAAAAGAAACAGATAAAATAAAAACTCTATAGGGGGGAGATAAAGAGTCATAAGAAATAAAATTAGAAGCAAGTATTAATTTATTTTCTAAAAGTAATGTGTTTATAAGATAAATCATAAGGTAAAGATAACTCATCGGTATCTTCAGGAACTGAAGAAGATTATTGACCTAAAACAGACTGCATGATAGTTTTTTTTTGTTTTATCTCTCATTAAATTCCTCTTCAAGTTAGGTCTATCCAAGTGTTCAACATTTTCTTCTTGAATAAGATCTTCTAAAATAGAACTTTCTTCTTAAATATGACTGTAACGACCCCGGAAATATTCAAAGAAAATAAATTATAAATTAAGTGCGGAAGCGTAATAAATATTCAATGTTTACATTCTCTACACAATAACTTAAAGAACCAAAGAGGGTTACAGAGTTCACTCTTTAAAAAACAAAATACAAGAAATAAGGAAATAAATAAAAAATAAAGAAAACTAGCATCTACTCGCAATTCTCTTGCGGTTCGGGCTTTGGAAATTGGTCCTCTTAATCTGAAATGGTTAAATAAGAAATGAGCTGTACTAACCCAGTAAGAACATCACACTATATCACCGACACAGAAATAAAAGTTGGTATAAAATAAAAAACCACTAATGGAGCACTAAATTTAACAATTTCATTTTTCAATCATAAAACCATTTACCGTCCACTTATCGTATTGGAATTTATAAAAATAACTTATACAGACAATAATATTATACAGATCATGATTTCATGTATAATCAGTAACATAACACATATTATAATCCTATATCCATCATTAATAAATCAAATAATAATTGTTACTCTTTTTACCAACCTGCTGGTATCCGTGAAGGTTCATAGGGATTTCGCCGCTACACGTGAATCCTTTTCTTTAACATTCTCTATTATGGACCGTCCCCATACCCTGTCCGGTATGAGCGTGAAGTGGATCGTCCCCATACCCCACCCAGTATGAGCACCAAATTACCAAGTCTCGATACCCCATCCGACATGAGACAACATTCATGGTAGGGTTTCCTATGTACCCAGTCCGTCTACTATCTCCCAGAATATCCAATAAGACTGTCGTTTCATTCATTCACTTAATCACACAATTTTTACCGTTAAACCTTCTTTTTTTCCAGTTCAACCATAAACACATAGAATAAACCATACATGCATTCAAAGCCATAAAATAAATTAATAAGATTCCATCATGTATATAAATTGTAAAAACAATCAACAAACAGCAGTAGATAATTTTCAGTTCTGACTCCATTAGCAATTCGTAATTAATTATGCACATTTTCTAAATTCGCACAAAATACCAGATTATTATTTATTTAGACTTTAATTCTATGATAGGGAATAGGGTGAGAGATCTTTACTCGATTTAATGTCTGAAAAGCTAAGTTGTTCGACTGCACTTATGGGCGATTTTCGGGTTCCCTAAATTTTTCTTCGGAAATTAAAACGCACTAATAATACCTACAAATATCCCAAAGAAACTCAAAATCAGTCCCAGAGCCCACTTGGCCAATTTCGGAATTTCGACATGATGGCCTCGCCGTGCTCCTGCGACGACACCGTCGCCCGCGGTGGCAGTCCGCCTCGACTTGGCTGTTTTCAGCCGACTTTCCATCAATTACTGGCGGTGGGGCGCTCCGTTGCAGCGGCTCCTCCAGCTCACGTTGTGGTTGGGTGTTTTGCTCCAGTCAACTTGTAGAGAAAGACATGGAGATCACAACGGTAGAAAAATTACACATAACGGGAATCGAGAAGGGTCTCATTGGAGGTGTTTTGTGAAATTCCTCCCGGTGACAGCGCCAGGCTTCGCCTGCGTTTTTCGGCCAATTGGCCGGTCTTTTTTCTCCGATTTGGCAATGAGTTGTTTAGAATTGAGTTCCTAGCAAAAGAATTTTTTTTTACCTTTTTTGGCAGTTGGAAAGGGCTCCGGTGCGGCGGCAGGTGGCGGCGATCTCCTTCCCGGCAACCGGGTCTTTCTCTCCAGTGAGGGAGTCTGGCGGATAGGGTTAGGGTTTTGTGTGGATGAGGGTTATTTATATCCGTCCACTTTTGATCTAGGCAGTCCATCGTGTTTGATTTAGACCGTTCGATCACGATTAAATAGGAAGTGAATTTGGACTGTTCATCGCGATCTAATCTGGACCGTCCATCGTGATCTAATCTGAACCATCCGATCGTGTTCAGATCTAACCGTCCAATTGTCGGTACGTGAATCGCCCGCGTGGCCTCCTGTGTGGTGCCGCGTCAGCGTCTGCTGACACACGGCGCGTCCTGATTCATCGGGCCTGCTGACCGGACATTTGACGTGGCAAAACTTTCTTAAATTGTATTTTGACCCCCGATTTCTGATTTTTCTTTCAAAAATACGCCCAGAACTCAAATTTTCACCCATTTTTCCTAAAGTTATTTTCAATTTCATCATCCATCAAAATTATTTCATTTTTACTCCAAAATAAAATAAAATAAAATTAAAAAATTGCATTTAGATAAATTTAATTTACATTAAATTTAAACTTGGGTATTACAACGACTGTTAAGAGTTACTAACGTGGACATAACCTCTTCTTTCTCACTCTCCCCTGAAAGAGGTGTTGGGTTTAAACTGAAGTAAGATTCATATTATCTCAAGGTAACATCCATAGTCACAAAGTATTTTGTAGATGGTGGATGATAACACTTGTAGCTTTTTTGAGTAGAAGAATATTTAACAAATACACACTTGAGAGCTTTAGGTTATAGTTTACATTTCTAGTATAGATAAAATAAATACCTCTAAACACCTTTGAGGGAACAATGTATGAATTTTTTCTTTACAAAATTTCTAAATGACTTCTAAAATCAAGAGTTCTCAAATGCATTCTGTTGATGAGATAAGCAACTAAAAGAACTGCATATCCCGAGTAACTTTTTCATAGATTTATGGTGAAGATAAAAGACTGAATTATCTCTAATATGTGTCTATTTTTCCTTTTAGTAAGATTATTTAGTTTACTGGTGTAGACATAACTCGTTAATGGATTATCCCATTAGACTCCAAGTAGGCACTAAATCCACTATCCATATATTTTATATCGTTGTCTGTTCTTAGAATCTTAACTTTAACATCAAACTGTGTACATATTATTTTATGAAATGACTGAAAGTACGAGAATACATCACTTTTTATTTTCAACGAATAAATTCATGTTAATAAAGTATAATAGTTAATAAAAGTAACAAACTATTTATGAATAGGTAAAGAGGTATTCTGAATATGTCACTAAACATCAAAGTGAATAGCCATAAAAATGGTAGTATTTCTATAATTATTCACATGATAGAACTCATTTTATGATTAGTTAGTTCACATACATCACAAAATAAGTAATCTATAGAAGTTTTTTTAAATAAACTGAGATATGATTTTTCTAAAACAAATAAAGAAGGATGTCCCAATTGTCGATGCAATTGTAGAATTTTCTGATTGACTTCTATATCCCCAAAGGCAGCTTGATTTTTAATTACGTTTTGACTTTTATTTAAGACATATAAAGTCATCCTATAGTTTACCAGTGTCAATCCTCTTCCTTATTTAAAGATTTTAAAATATACAATAATCAGAAAAAAATTTAATTTTATAATTAAGATCTTTAGTGATATCATTGATAGATAAAAGACTCTAAAGAAAATTAGGCACATGAAGGACTGCAGACAGAGTAATAATAGAAGTATAATTAATGGAACTTGTTCCAGGTACAAGAGTGTATGACCCATATGGGATACGAACATTTCTTTTAGTAAAAGAAAAATAAGTTGGGAAGTCTTTAGAAGAGTTCGTCATGTGTCTATTAGTTCCAAAGTATATACAAATGTCAAAATTGGAACTATCAAGAAGATGAGAAATATCAGATTTTACCATTTTTTATGCATCAATAGTTGATGAAGGGTTAAGTTGAGATAAGATACGTTTCAAGTTTTGAATCTCCTCGTTTAAAAAGACTCCAATAACTGATGAAGAGTTACCCGAACTAGTAACACCCAATTTCTTTGTTTCTGTCACTGTTTAAAGTAACTAGAGATAAGGAAAGAAAAATACTCAATAGTTAATTTCAATGAAATAGAATATACCCTCTGACCAGCACCAACGGAGATCGAAAAAATAATGCGAGCCAGAAGATCACCAGAAACAGGTCTGTTCGGCAAGGCAACCCCAGTAGAAGGCAACTTAGGTCAGTAGTAGGACCAGATTGAGTTGGAGAGAGACGAGTTGCGACACTAAAGCTAGAGAAGATGATTATGGCATGGTGCGGGGAGAGTAAATAGCCAACACGACTAGATCAGAGTCGCGCGGCAAAAGGAGAGCTAGTGGTGCGTGGCGCGACGTGAAACCAAAACCGGTTGGGGAAAACAATATGCGTGATCGACGGTCGCATGAAGAAGCCGAACGAAATCGTGCGAAACCATATCTGTAAAGCCAGATCTGTCTCGATCACGATTAGGATTTTCAAGTCGAGTAGGTTTTTTTTACGGCGTGTGTGTCTCACGCACTTCTGCTATTGGTTGCGCGTGTGGCTCACACGTTTTTGTTGCTGGTGGTGCGTGTGGCTCACGTGCTTTAGAAATAGTCAACAAAGTCAAGGGGTAGGCCGACAGTGAGGCTATTATTCTATTTAAGGTGGTGGTGAGAGTAGATCGTGATAAGTGGGTATCAACTCAGTTTATTGTGATATTTTAAGGTTTGAAAAAAATCTTGAAATTAGAAGTCTATGCAACCTTATTTTTGGCTTTGATACTATGAAAATTTTGAAGAAAAAAAATTAACTTTATTTTCTAATACGTCTTGTAATATTACAACTAGAGTATATATGCAAAATTCTATCTATGAATAAAGAAATTTATATTATTGTAAAGATTTTAATTAATTTTATAAATTAATTATATTTTTATACAAAAGATTTCAGAAATAATTATAAAAAAAAAATATATCTCAATAATATAATATTCCAATCAACATTAAGTATAACATATTTTTAAGTAAATATGTATACATATATATATATATATGCATAGGTAACAAGAGATTTTTTTTTAGTTATGTTCCAAAGGAGCTTAAATCTGAATTCCTATGAATTAATGAACAAAATTAAACATGCTTTAGATGGGAAATTACCAAACTCAAAGTTAAAAAATGCTCATGTGGTCCATCTGTTAGATTCCTTCAATTAAATTCAAGACTACATGCAACTCTCTCTGGTGGACATGCGTTTTGTTTTTTGGGTATATAAATTTTATCTGGCTCATATGCAGCTGGTCCACTACTTGGTTGTTTTACAACTGGATGAATCTTTACAAAAACTTTAGACATATATAAAGTACTAAAAATCACTTCTTCCTTGTTCTATTCTCTACAACTTCATATAGATTTTTTCTACTCCATTCTTAACCATGTGAGCTTTCTCCATACCAACATATTTGCACAATTTGGTGGAAGACAGATCAGTCTGCTCGACCCATAAATAATTGTTTCCTTCTATCGGATAGCGACCTCTCCTTGTGTTTAGTCTCAAAAGAAAAACGATTTTACATTTCCGTTATCTCAATTTTGAAACGCAAAAATTCAGCCTACATTTACTTGGCCTGTACAAAAATATAAATGAAAATAAATTCAACTATAAGACATGTATATAAACACACAACTAATATAATTTGCCTGCCTTTGTTTTTTTAACCACACAAATGGGGTTCTTGTCTTGATCTTCACCGCAGAAGTTGAGGTTCAAATAATAGCAGCTCCTTGTCCAGTGATGAGAGCAAAGACATCGATTCTGTGGGATAAAGACAATTCATTTTACTACTTAATACCTAACTGGGTAAAGGTAAGTTACTAGGAAACTTACCATATATACCTGGACATTTCACAATATTCTGCAATGAATAGGCTGCTAGTACTCTTTCCTCAATAACTCTGTCATAATTAGACGATTCTATCAGCTGTGGCACCAGTATTGAGCTTGCCATAAACCCAAGCTTCTCATCATTAACCCAGTTGATGTAGTTGCTTATCCATGCAACAGTAAACAGACTTGCTTGTGCTAGATTAGGAGTCCCGTTCACTATCGATTTTGCGAGTGCACCCAATAATTTTTCTTTTCCACTATTCAGCAGAGTTCTTGCTGCTTTTCTTTGCCAATTTTCAGCTGCAACCTCCTCTTCAGTCTGATATATGTCAATACATGAGATTATCTAATTGAACTTATTGTTTCAAAAGTTTAAACCGATAGAAAATGATCCAATCAATTATTTATATTTTAATATATACCCTTCACGCGAAAGCCCACCTGGCAGAAAACTTGAATCAATCACATGCACACTAAACCTTATGTCATTAATTTTTAAGAGAAATGAGAGAATTATGATCCGAAAACTAGATTTGCTCTGATATCTTTTTGAATATTAGGTTAAACCGATTATCTTGAAATCTTAAGTTGATAGGAAATGGTCTAATCAATTATTTGTATTGTTTAACTGTATGATTTAGTGTAACTTTCTAAAGTTATCAAACTTTCATCATTACCTACCTCATTGCAGTGAAATGATTCGCCTGAGATCTTCCAGAAACCAGCTTGCTCTAGCAGCCATTTCTCTGTTGTTGTCTCTCCTGTGTAAGAAAACCTACCACCCAACATCATCAGAGCTCTTGCTGATTGTTCTTGAACCTTCTCGTCACATATTTGACAATCAAGTGCTGCTATTAACACATCGATTGCTTCTTCTCTATATACACTGCACTTGGATGGATCTCCCTGCAGCATAACTGCACCATGATAAAGGGAAAATCCTCCGATTTCGTTTCCGAAAGAATTGTAGGATGAGGAAAACAGATTCATACTCTTTTTTGAATTTGGGTATTTTACTCAGAAAGAAAAACAAGCAAGAAACTGAGATACTAAGAAAATTATAGGATGAATGAAAAGGATTCAGAAATGAAATCTTGATCTGAAAAACCAATTGGGTGTGTATTACTCTTTTCCTTTTAATTTGAGAATGCAAAGCAACAAAAATAATGGAATTACCAGAAGATCAAGTTGTAGCAAGATTGCCGCCACCAATGGCTGTTCTTCTTTTGAAGCATTCTGGAGATAAACTAAGAAGATATGCATTGTGTTTAACCCTGCCCATCCTTCTTTTAATCCCTCTAAAAATTTTATGATGCACGTTCTTCTGCACCAGAAAAAAGAAGACTCCTAAGACCATCAAAGTTACCAGTCCAGATTCTAAGAAAAACTATGGATTGATATTAAATTTAATACCAGAAATAATCCTGAATCATACCTGTCGAGGCAGAGCAGCTCGGTTAGTAAACCAAAACCAAACTTGGTGGAGTACTTGTTATGGTTCCCTAGAACAATGAGTTCAAGAAGAGAAGCTTTGTTCACATTATCAGCTAAGTAATTTCTACAGTTTGGATTGGCTCGAATGGCACAGCAGATGATGGAAGCAGCATTGTTCCTCTCACGAACATCATCTGCAATCTCAATGCTCCTTAGCAGCAGACTCAATCCCCCAAGAGACACAACCTCACATGCATTTTCTAAGTTCATATCTTCATCAAAACCTGTTAGGAGTTGATCTAGCAAGTAAAATGCTGCACTTCTAGGACTACACCTAACTGTGAAAAGGGTTTGAACTTGATCACCAAACTCCAAAACTCTGAGGATGAGTGGTACAAATTCGGCTGAAACCATCTGTTTTGCCTTGGGTTTCAACAGGTAAAGAAGAATAGCAGCCTTTAGAAACAGACTACTACTTCTCAAGAGCCTCACAAAAATTTCAAGCTGTGGATCTGAATTCAATATTATCTGTTTATTGCTCTTGTTCCTCGATACAAATTCAGCCAAAATTGATATTGCTAGTTCTAAAATTTCATCATCATTAGAAGCAAATAAGACCTCTAGCATTCCCTCAATGATAGGTGCTTTGGAAAAGGTAGTTTCAGTGGCAGGATCACCATGTGATTGCAGCCAAGTTTTGGTAATGACTCGAACTGCAATTTCACAGTCACTTAGATTATCAGAGGAGCAAAGAGTGGCAATGGCTCTGGTTAGCTCGGTTGAAAGAAGATGATTGTTTCCTTCTTTTCTTACTGAACTACTCCTCACTACATGATTGCCATTTATCAAGCATTCTGTTGGTAAACTCTGGCAGATAAACAACTTAAGATAATCTGATTTCTGTCTCTCTTGCCACAACACATGTCTTGGGTTTCTGAGACTTTGGCTTGATCTTGATCTGCCTTGAGGCTTTGTTTTGTTCCCCTGCCAAAAATGAGAAAAACAGATTCATAAATGCTCCCATTTCAACAGTAAGCTTTTTCAAAGTCTGAAAGACAGAATTGCAGTTTTGAGATAAGACAAAGAGTTACCCACATGGACATAATTGAAGTCCTTGTAGCCTTCTTTTCCATGTGCAGACATTTTCTCCTCTTCTCCCTGCTCCCATGCCTCGATTGCGGCACCATTTCTACTATCAAAATCTGTGGATCCACTCTCAGTCGTGGGTCCAAAAACAGCTTGGTATCTTTCAAAACCCAGGCAATCATGAAGCAAAATATACAGGACTTGTAAATACATAGAGCTAATAATCACAAACTGACTTGTAATCCAACTATAATCACTAATTTAATGTCATCACTTACAAACTCTTGTTGATTATTGAATGTGAAGAAGCATACGAATCAGATGATCTCCTTCTTGATGATCTACTACTTGGTCTTGATGGTAAAGGGACAACAGGAGCAGCTGGTGCTGCAGCCCCTACTTTGAGCCATTCTTTGTAGTACAAAGCAAACTGACAAGTTCCCATGTCCATTTGGTCATTATAGACCTTGTTCAAAGTTTTCATTCTCTTTTCTTTCTCTCCATAGTCAGAGCTTGAAAGAAATTCAAGTTCTTTAAGGTACCAGACCTTGAGATGGAGAAGATGGGGGAGAAAGAAATGCTCCCAAAGATCAGGAAGCAAGTGGGTCCGGGCCAAAAATGGCAAATCACAGAAAACTTGAAGCAAGTGCCTCGACGAAAGCCTGTCATTCTTCTGAAGCTTGTAGACTATGGATAAGTAGAGCTGAGCACAGACTGAGAGATTTGAATTTAGGACTCCACAAGTTGAAGAGCTTCTTGATTTTCTTGAATTCAAAGAGGCAACAATGCTCAAAAGCCTAATTGAATTCCTTAACAGTTTCGTTCTCAGTTCTTTCCTGAGAACTTTTCCCTCAACCACTTTGTCAATGCTCTCAATACCCATCGCCATATTTACAAAGACGCCATTGTCAGCTTCCTTTCTCCTTCTCAGCAAGCAAGCATTGCACTTTTCTCTGATCATTCTCCTGAAACTTTCATCTTTACAGTACCTCCCAATATGGCCAGTGAGAATAGAAATCACTGCTTTGATGGCAACTTCATCAATTGCAGGCTCGTCTCTCCTTATATCATCTTTAAGCAATGAGTTAGAATTGGAGTCATCCAGAAAGGACTGGTTATGGTCACGGTCACGGTCATGATGCAGGATAGGATTTTCACTTGTCTGCCTGGAGAAATCCAAGCTTTTTGGACCATGGCAGATGTAGAACTCCTCTGGTATTGTTGACTCCTCTGGTTGTTGACTGTGTGGGAGCTTCATTGTTGTGGATGTTTTGATGTAGTTTTTGGAGGTTTGAAAGCCTTGTTGAGCGAGAAGTTGTTGCAGAGAAGCCATTGTTTTCTGAGAATTGAGGTAAATGGTTCATTGACATTCTTGTTGGAGGAAGAAGATAATGAAGGACAGCATAGAAGAAAGCAAGTGTAAGAATGAAGTGAAGAAAGACAACTCAAGTGAGGACAATCAACATTTGTGTGACTTTCATGTTTTGTTTTGGTTTTTTTTGGTCCATGTCTCTAAAAAAAAAAATTATAAAAAAATAAAAAAAATATGATTCAAAATAAACTTTATAATAAGAATATTACATCATTTATTAATCATTAATTGATTATACAAATAGTATTTGTATACTTTTTTTTTTTTTTAATAACTTTAGGGGTTCAAATTGTTTATTATTTAGGAGATTTGGCATATTATTGTTTGTGTTTTGTTATTAGTATTCGTATTCTAACTAAATTATGTTATTTGAATAAAATATTTTCAACAAAAAAGATTTCAATATTACATTTCATTATGTAAATTGAATCTTTTCATTAATTAATTTTCATGAATGAATCAAAAGAAAAATCAATTAGGAAAAATTATAATGCTTCAAAGATAATCACTATAATTGATTAGGGTGAAATATTTTCAAGTTGCATTTAAAATAATATTTTAAAATAATTTTTTTATATCTAATAGTCAAATTAAATAAATTAAAAAATTCCCAAAATTATTCATTAAAATTGTGTAACAATAGTTTCTAGTAGGCAAGAAAAACCACTCACACCCACATTGTGTGTGTGTGTGTGTGTATACAGCGATGATATTAGTGGAAAGAAATAATTGTGGGGAAAATGTTGTGGTGTTTATTTGTTATGTCTTTTGGTGATGTTTCTCTCATTTCCCAATGTCATTCTCTCTTTGTCTCATTACATGGCTTTTATTGTCTCATAATTATTTCTCTTTTACCCACTTCTTTTTTTTAAAAGATAAATCAATTTGAAACCTTATCTTAGTTCTTACATTTTTTAATTATAAAAATTCAGTAAAATCTTGAAAATATTTAGATTTTTTGTTGTATTTCAGTAAAAGAACATAAAAATTCAGAAATTGTCAATATATATATATATATATTATATTATATATTAATGGGCTCCATGTTTACTTTACAAATTCTTGGTAATTTATGTTTCTCCATTTTTTTTTTTTAAGAAAACAATAAAAAACAAAAAAAAGCAATTAAGTGAAGAAAAGAGATTAATATATGCATGGAATGGAATAATTATCTTTTCTTTTCTTTTTTTTTTTTTACTACTTTGGAATAAAGTGTAAAGAATACTTCTCTTCCATCTCAAGTTTAAAATTACTATTTCTACTCAAACCCACCCATTCTTTTCATTGTATTTTTGTGAGTTACTTATTTTCTTTATCATATAAAAGCTGTACATATATATATATATATATATATATATATATATAAAGTAAATTTACTTTAAAAAAAAAAAATTACGACATAGTACATATTATTTTTAGACTAAATAAGAGTATTTTTTTAAACACAATGTAATATATATTATTCTTATATTAGATAAAAGTCAAAATTAAAATCTTAAACATAAACGAAAACATGAGTAGCCATTGGGCTGGAATTCCTTTTGATTTTTAGAATCAATTTTGATATTCTGAAATTTTTTATTTTCAATAATTTTGTGCCTAAACTATAAAATTGTGTTAAATTTAATACACAATGTAGCATTCCATATAACATGACATGATACAATAATACCTGATAAATAATCTAATATTGGCAGGTTTAATAAATTTTTAAATATATTATGTTTTTATTTAAATAGTAACTAAAATTAGAAAAAAAAAATACATTTAAAAATGTACCTTACAAATTTATTTTGATAATGTGTATTTATTAATGTATTTAAATATGTACCAAATATATGTTACATTATCAACACATCAGTAGTGATTGTCATAGTAAAATCAGCAATGTCAATTAAGAATAAACACATACTACATATATATATATATATTAAATGATAAAAATAAATTTCTACATAAATTTTCTATATTTTTTGAATAACAAATAAATTTCTCAATATAATAAATAACAATTCGTTAAAAACATGTGATTACATTATATATAGAGATAAATTTCTACATAAAATTTTCTATAATTGTAATGCCTAATTTATTTTTATGTAATTTTAAATTAATTTATAAATATAATTTTTTAATTTTTTAATTTTAATTTAATGTAAAATGAAAGAAATTAGGTGAATGATGAAATTGAAAAAAAAAAAATTTGGGAAAGAATGATGAAAATTTGGGTTCTATGAGTATTTTTTAAAGAAAAATCAGAAACTGGAGGTCAAAACACAATTTATGAAAGTTGTACCAAGTAGGATGCCTAGTCAACAGCTCCGACGAACCAGAACGGACCGAGTGGCGAGGGACGCTGATGCGATGCCACGCGGGAGATCCGCGCCCGCGATCAGACAACCCAGATCCGCTCCCGCGCGCACGAACGGCCCAGATGCGTGCACTCCCCAGACGCGATCAGACGATCAAATTTAAACGCGATCAACAGTTCAGATCTACTTTTCATTTAATCACAATCGGACAGTCCAAATTAAAAAATGACAGATATAAATAACCATCTTCATACCAAACCCTAACCTTAGTCGCCGGACACCCTCGCTGGAGAAGAAGACCCAGCCGCTGGGAAGGAGAGCCGCCGCCATGCCGGAACCACTTCCGACTACTAAAATAGGTAAAAAAAATTTCTTTACTCGGAATTCAATTTTAAACACTCCTATGACCAAATTGGAGCCAAAAGACCGGTGGATTGGCCGAAAACCGTGGGTAAAGCCTGACGACGCCACCCCAGAAAATTGCAAAAAAGCCTCCAATGAGGCCCTTCCCGATTCTCGTTATGTGTAATTCTTTTACCATTATAACCACCGTTTCTTCCTCTACAGGTTGACCGAAGCAAAATACCGAACCACAAAGGTGAGTTGGCAGAGCCACCGCACCAAAGAACTCCACCGTCGGTGAGTTTCGATTTTTTTATTTTTTTTGGCCAACTGAAGCCCCTTAACAAGTTTTCTAACAGGGATTGATTCAACACTAGTCAAATTCGGCCAAAAATAGCCGACCCGAAGTAAACCGCCGCTGCGGGCAGCGGCAC